>CM044548.2:590000-647500 GCA_024416835.2 Perccottus glenii | reverse complement strand
TGCAACAAGACTCTCAACCAAGGTACAGATGCAAACAAACTGTATGAGTGAAAAACTATGAGTGCACTGCAACATGTGCGTGTGGCGTTAATAAGGAAGGCCTGCTCTGCACTTTTTTTACCTTTTGTTTATGTACTTTATATATATATATATATATATATATATATATATATATATATATATATATATATATATATATATATATACACACTACTTTTCTTTGTCATGTGTATTTCTTTTTTACACGCACCACTATTCTATGTGGCATGTTTTGTTGTCTTGTAAAGAGTTTCAATTTGATGAACAGTTTGAATTTGATAAGCAGTTGTGTTGTTAAACTGTTGCTTAATAAAGGAACTAAATAATGTTAAGTTGAGTTTACTTGAGTAATTTGTGTGGAACCTGTTGACGAACTAAAGTTATTTAAACCTAACTAGTAAAAATTAAACTTGGGTAAAGCATTTCATTTTGATTAGCTAAGCTTAAATTCAATGTTTTGTTTTAAAATCATTAGTTTACTTTGAGTAGACATAAATGTAATATGTAACATCTAAACAAATTTGGTTAGCCCATATAACATAACTGACTTTAGTTAGTTTAGCTCAAATGTATCTTGTTAAGCAAAAATTTGTGATAATAGTTGGCATGAGTCAAAAAACATTATTTCTCCTAAAACAACCACAATAAGTTTGATAGCCTCGAAATAGTTGTTTTCAACTTTCATAATAAAATTACGTGGAACCTGTTGACAAGAAAAAATTGATTAAAGTCAAGGTTTTATTTTTTTGAGTGTACTGGACAGATTCCAAAGTTGTCCTTGGTTACATCAACAATGACACAAGACGATTTCATGTATTTGTAGCCAACAGAATACAGCAAATCAGATCAAACACAGAACCAAGTCAATGGCAATATGTTGATTCAAAATCCCGCTGATCATGCATCGCGAGGAGTCATGACAAAAGAACTTTTGGAGTCCAACTGGTTCACTGGACCGGGTTTCCTATGGCAAAAAGAATTGCCTAAGGAAGAGAGTAAAGATTAGTTCTGAAAATCTCAAACTCAAAATCACACAAGTTTTCACAGTCAACGCAAAAGAAGAAAAGTTTATTGTAGATCGACTGCAAAGGTTTTCCGACTGGAGGAGAGTTGTGAAAGCAATAGCAAGAATATAGCTGCAAGCAGCCATGACGGGGCCAAGCACTTAGGAGGCCATTAAATGTCACACAACAAGACCAGACATCAGCAGACCAACGGCAGTAAGCATCTAAAGACATTTCAATAAGACTTCAGTCTTGACCACAAGGTGGCGCTGCCCCAAAACCTCTTGAGTACCTTCAGGGCTTGGTGCCGAAGACGCATACCAAGTTTCGTAACGATGCGGCAAAGCGTTAAAAAAATAGAGCACTTTTTGATAAAATTCAAAATGGCTGACTCCCAAAATAGTCGATACGGGAAAATTGCATACGCTTACGGCTCGGCATGACGCCACGAATCTAAAGAGACCGGGTTTGTGATTTTTGGATAAAGCATTCTCAAGTCATAATTAAAAAAAATGTCCACTAGGTGGCGCTGCCCCATAACTCTGCAGGCATCCTCAAGTCACGGTTGCCATAACAAGTACTAAGTTTGGTTAGAATATGTTAAAGCATCGCAGACATATAGCCTTAGTTTTATCATTGTGCGCATTATGTCGATTTCATTTGCGCGGTATTCGAAAACGCTTTGACGTATCAACTTTCTTTTGATAACTTTTTGTCACCATTGTCTGAAGATGATCTGGTTTAATTTTCATGAAAATCGGGGCCACGGCCTAGGAGGAGTTCGCAAAAGTACGTTTTTTAGAAAATTCAAAATGGCCGACTCCCAAAATAGTTGATACGGGAAAATTGGATACGCTACGGCTCGGCATGACGCCACGAATCTAAAGAGACCGGGTTTGTGATTTTTGGATAAAGCATTCTGAAGTAATAATCAAAAAAGGTCACATTTTTGCATCTCCGGACCACTAGGTGGCACTGCACCAAAACTCTGCAGGCATCCTCAAGTCACGGTTGCCATAACACGTACTAAGTTTGGTTAGAATACGTTAAAGCATCGCAGAGATATAGCCTGACTTTTATTTTTGTGCGTGCTAAGTCAATTTCATTTGCACGGTATTCGACAACGATGTGACGAATCAACTTTCTTTTGATAACTTTTTGTCACCATAGTCTGGAGATGATCTGGTTCAATTTTCATGAAAATCGGGGCTACGGCCTAGGACGAGTTCGCAAAAGTAGGTTTTTCGTAAAATTCAAAATGGCGGGAAAATTTTCTAGGCGGAAAATGACGTCATATGGTGCAATCAAATCACCTTGACCCAAGGAATCATTGGAAAAAAGATTTTTCATTCTAGGCCTTACGGTTCAAAAGTTATTAGCATAAACATAAGTCCAACTTTGGACAGTTGGTGGCGCTAGAGATATTGACTTAGACACTTCAAATTTACTAAGATCAATGACTGGACCGTCCTTAATGAGTGTACCAAATTTCACAACTTTTTATCAAACGGTTCTATGGGCTGCCATAGACTCCCATGCGGAATAATAATAATAAGAAATCTAACAGACACAATAGGTGCCTACGCACCTTCGGTGCGCTTGGCCCCTAATTAAAGCGACGTGTTAAGCATGCAAAGAACCCAAAGGAAATGTCCAATGAAAGTAGTACGCTGGAAGAAAGAAATGAAGTGGAGGAGTTTATTGTTCGCTCAGTACAAGAGGAAGCATTCAGTGAGGAAATCAAGTCTCTAAAGGAAAAGAAAGAAGTCAAAGTTTCTAGCTCTAAGCTTCATCAGTTAAGTCCATTCCTCAATGAGCGGAATATACTGATTGTGGTTGGAAGACTGACGAGAGCGTTACTCCATCCATATGTCAAACATCCAGCCATACTTCCAAAAGAATATCATGTGTCACGTCTACTCATTAAGCACTATAATGAAAGGATTCATCATCAAGATTGAGGAATGACAGTCAATGAAATACGCGCCATTGGCATTTGGATTGTTGGCTGCAGTAGTCAAGTGTCATCATTCATATACAAGTGTGTCAAATGCAGACTGTACAGAAAAGGTGGTCAACAGAAGATGTCCGACCTGCCATCTGAAAGAATGAAAGCTACCCCTCCATTTACATACAGCGCTTTGGGCCGTTCTATGTAAAAGAAGGAAGGAAGGAGATAAAGAGGTTAAAGAGGACCACAGTAAACATCAGTAAAAAGAACTCGTGTCTTTCGTTTGTGAACAATCCGGCATATGCCTGCTGAGCTTCAGCATGTGGTTCTATAACAGTTTTATTCCATCCAGGCTTGTTACTATGAGTGTTGATCCTTCTTTTACATAAAGGCCTGCCAGCCATAATTACAGTGCTCAGAACATTGTCCTATAGGAGACACAATTGTGTAGTATGTTCTTGATTAGTCCAGTTAATATAGCTGTACTAGGCTTGTTTGAACCAAATTAAAAAAACTAAACTAAACTTAAATCAATATAAATATTTTTTATATGTTACTATTTAATTGCCAAAATACCAAGGATGCATCTTTGGATACTCCATTGGCTTTCCCTTCCCACAATGCATCACAAAAGGTTTTTGAAAGGTGGTAGAAGAGCAAGTGTGACTTAAAGCGGAGAATTTCAGTGTAGATTTGCTGTGTTCATAGTAAAACTTTTCATTTAACAAAAATACATATTACTTAAATCTCCAGGTTTTTTCAGTGTGTGCTTTTTCTTAGGACTTATTTATTTATTTATTTTTTCTTAACATTGCATTTTATTTTATCGTCAAACATTTAATGACACATGACCCTAAAACAGAACAAAAGTATTTTATTTAGAAAAAATTACAGCTTCAGCTCGGCCTGAAGCCTGTTCCTAAAGACTCTGAGGAGTTCCCAGGACTCTAGCCTTGGCCTCAGAGGAGCCGACCCTAGAGGAAATCAGTGGAATTCTATCAAAGGTCTTAGTGCCAGGAGTTTATATTTCTAAATGAGATATTACTTTAATTCATCTTTGAGCCAACATTCTCCCAAACTTCCAAACTGTTTTTGAACTGAGAAAATGTCTTTGTTTTATTGAATAGAACAGATCAGAGCGTGTTGGATTTGAAAAAGACAAACAGCAGGTGGCGCCAAAGCAAAGCCACAATGAGAAGAACTGAAAGGATTTACATTAAAAGCACGTTTCCTAAAACTTGGAGCCATCTTTCCACAAACTCCAGAAAAATAAACTCAAGAGACAGAACATCTGAGAACATCAGCAACATCAAGCACTTTGAGAAAAACGTTAAAAACATGAGTAAAAATGACACTTTCGTCTAAATGTGACACTATCAGCAGGTTTATAAATCTGTCCATCAGCGTTTGCCACTGCTGAGAAATCTACTGCATTTGTTACATTTCTCTGAAAGAGCGGCTCATAAACATGTTCATTTGTAGCATGTGCTAAATATGAGTCAGTGTTTCCCACAGCACTTTAGAGCTTCACCTTGAATATCATCAACATAAGCCTTTATGAAATGAACTAAAATTAATGTTTGTACATCTTTATATTCCACTCATCACAATCAAAGACAGAATTAAAACTGAATCTGGTCTAACACTAGAATACAGCGGAAACATCTGAGAATACACCTGTTTAATTCAAAATAATCCAGTCAGGAGACTCACTCTCTGAGGAGACTCTGGGACAAATCTTAATGTCTTTGGTTTTGGCCTCAGCAGATGATCCAACACTGAAATAAGGGAAGAGTTTCTCAATAAAAGTGTGTTTGTGAGTGAACAGGTGAGTCATGTCGTCTGCGTCGTAGAAGGTCACCTGTCCCATGTCGTAGTCCAGTTTGACCTGGATCTTCTCAGGACGTCTCTTCACTGAGACTGTCTCACCACAACTGTTATTGTATTCACCACTGTCCTGACACAAACACCAGAGTCCATATTCGGGTGAAGCAGATCTCTCTCCCTTCCTGTCGATTGACTCTTTGGCCACACCGATGATCCAGTTAGGATGGTCCCCCACCTCCACGTCCCAGCGGTGTGTCCCAGAGCTGAAGCCCTCAGAGCCCAGGACATTGGCATATTTAGTGAATCTCTCTGGATTGTCAGGGAGCTGCTGATAAATGTCTCCACGTCTAAAGCTGCTCAGATCCTCAGACAGAGAGAAACATCCGTTTGCAGTGTTTGGGTCGAGAAGGACAGGGCTGTACTGGACCAGGCTCCTCATCTTCTCCCAGACTTTAAAGCCCAGGTTTCCCAGGACTCGGGCCTGGTTTATCAGGAGTCCTGACCCCGGCTGTGGGTGGGGCTGTGAGGCCTGGGCCTGGGCCTGGCTCTGAGTGAGGCTGTAGTGTGTGAGAAAAGCCCTGCTGTCTCTCTGCAGCTGCTGCTCCACAGCGTGGATGCTCTGGGACAGAGAGGACAGCTGCTCCCAGATGCTCTCCAGCTCTGGGTTCAGGCTGTGGTCCTGGCGCCGCTGCTCCTCTCTCAGCTCTGCCAAACGAGACTCCTGCTCCTCCCTGAGGAACTGGTGCAGCCGCTCGAACAGGGCTCGGATCTGTCGCTCGCAGTACACGCCCTGTTTCTTTGAGTGTTGGAGCATTTCCTCGTAGCTTTTCTCCAGTTTTTTGTAGCCTTCTCTTTTTTCTGTGAGAGACTGGAGGTCTGATCGGAGCTGCTCCTTCAGCTCACTCACTGCTGTCTCCACAGGAACCACCGTGTGCTGTTGGTGCAGAGAGAACTCACAGACGGGACACAGCACTCGGGCCTCGTCTTTACAGAACACTCTCTGATCCTCTCCATGTTTGCACTGAACCACCTCTTCACTCTCTGCCTTTAGTTTTTCAGATGAACCAGGTTCCTGTCTCCCAGCAAAAGAGTCGGCCAGCTTTTTCAAAGCAAAGTTTACATCTAAATCTTTAGATGACCTCCTTTTACAAACAGGGCAGTTCCTGGTTTTGCTCTGGTCCCAGTATTTCTGGAGGCAGCTGGAGCAGAAGTTGTGGTGACAGCTCAGAGACACAGGCTCTTTAAACATCTCCGAACAAATAGAGCAGGTCAGGAAGTCTTCAACAAGTGCAATCTTCTCAGCCATTTTAACTTCAACAGTGAGACTCACCAAATCCCAGTCTTTATTCCTCAGTAACACGCTCCAGTGTGTGGTTTTAGGAGAGACAGAACGCTGTGATGTCGACACAGCTCTGTGTCAGAACACGTTCAGATCTGTTCTTGGTGCTTCCTGTTCGACCGGTCACAGCTGGATGTGACTCTGACCTGCTCCAGCAGATGGAGCTGTTGTCTCAGACTAAACCTGTTCCCTTCTGCACAAAGGCCTCAGACATTATTTGTGCTCAGCCTCACTCCACTGAGCTGTGAGAGTCCATCATGTGTTGGCTTTAGATGAAGTGTTAAATGTCAAAAGTACAGACTGCAGCTGAAAGTCAACAGCATCTCTGTGAACCTGCACTAAACAGAGTCCACACACACAAGCCTTTTTACACTGGCACCATGTTGGTTTTTGGATTGATTTTAAAAGACTTTTAATAACCTGCAAGTTCCAGCCTACATCAGCACCTCTTCACTAAATGACATGTCTACGTGTTTTTTATTTGTGTAAAAATATTGTTTTCTGTTAATCTTATTCTTTTCTTTCTTTTCTTCTTTGGAGGAAGGTGCTGTCCAGTTAAAATCATTATATTATACTTTATGTCAATTTGACTTTGTGCCATTTGTGTGTGAAGGACCCAAGAATACTACGAGAGGAAGTCAAGGGTTGCATCAAAAATATGGGGGTGAAAGTAGGCAGATCGGGGGACATTATTGATGTGGAAAGTGAAGGAGAGTGTGCTGTCGAGGATGACACCCAGACTCTTTACCTGAGGGGAGGGGGTGATGGTGGAGTATGGGTTAAGGGTGCCTATTAGGAGCAATTCAGTTTTATTTACTGTTTAGTTTGAGGAAGTTTGTGGTGAACCAGGATTTAATTTCGAAGAGACATAGATTTTTAGATTTTTTTTTTTTTTACTTTAAATGAATACCTGGATGGTGTTTACATAAACATTTACATTTAGATTTAGACATTTAGCAGACGCTTTTATCCAAAGCGACTTACATTCAACAGTGTTACATTTTAGTTGATGCTTTCATTTTTAAAGCGACTTACATTAAGGTTCTATTTACTATTGTTACAAATGGAACACCACTGGAGGCAAGATGGGTTAAGTGTCTTGCCCAAGAACACAACGACAGTTATAACTGTGGGGTGAGCAGGAATCGAACCTCCTACCTTCCGGTTGAAGGACCACCGCTCTACCGCCCCGGCAGTGATTGACAGTTGATTGTCAATGTAATGTTTTCAGAAGATGTGACTAAGGGGGAGAAGGTAGATGATGAACAGTAGGGGCCCTAGTACCGAGCCCTGAGGTACACCTGTGGTGACGGGGAGAGGATGGGAGGTGAAGGATTTGAGTTAGATGAACTGAGTGCGTCATGAGAGATAGGAGTGGAACCAAGTGAGGGCTGTGTCTGTGACGCCGATGGAGGAGAGTCTCTGCAGAAGGATGGAGTGGGACTACAGGTCACTGCAGTTAGATCGAGCAGAAGGAGGATGGATTACTTGTGTAAATGAGAATGTCATCTGCATATAAAAAAATATGATGAGGGCTGTTATAAACCATAATTGATGACAGTTCCACTGATTGCCGGAATGTGACATTAGGCTCCAGAGAAAGGCAGAACAGTGAGGTGATAATAGACAGTCCTGACGAGAAGAGCCAGGAACAGTGAACCTTGTGGACCAGGTGTTACTCGTTAACACAACTGCAGCCATTTACAGGAAGTCTTCATTGATGCCCATATTGTTGAGAACTGAGCACAAATATCAGACACAATGGTGTTCTGATTTGGATCTATAACATGGAGTAGCCTGAGCACGTTCTCTGAAGCTAACCTTGATTTGATGAACCCTGTTTGATCACAATGGACCAAGTGTGTCATGTGTTGCTCCAGTCTCAAAGTGAAGACCTTTGCAAAAACCTTAAGTTCAGTATGTCTGTGAAGGTTCTCAGTCATCCAGGACATCTTGAAAAAAAGGTTGAAATAAAAGCATCTGGACTCAGTTTTCAAGATGAAGACGTTCGTCTCTAATTCCAAGAGACTTTATCAATTCTGAGATCTACTGGTAAGAGAGCTGAGCTTATAAGCTCAGATGTTTAACATGTACATGTTACATCCGTATTTGGTATTCATAGATTATAAAGCCATAATAAAGAAAAAGACACATTTGGTATTCCAATCATGTGTAAAAAATATATATTGTCAAATAAGGCACATTATAAAGCATCATAAGCCAGCTCGCAAGCCTGCGCGCAATTGGACCGTCGTACATGGAACTCCCCCAGAGTAGGCAGACTGCATTGTAATCCTCTTAAGAAAACAACAAACCGTAACAATAGGGACTACTGCGCTCATCACCCAAACCTAACTACCATAAGAAAAGGAGCATCAACACTGAGTTGTCTCTGATGGCATCAGCTGAGGCATTAGGAGGTGGAGCCATCATGACTCAGAGGAGAGAAGGAAGCAACTCCTCCCCCACATGGCTCTCATTCACAGGAAGTCATTCCCCTTGTCTTGCAGTGACACGTCTCAAACTTGTTTCATTGTCTCGGCTATGATGGTCATATGATGTTATGACTATTAAGTATACACTTCTGGAGAACATGGACCCATGTGTGACTCCCCCTGAGCTCAGTGAGAACATCGTTCAGGAGGTTGTTTGTTTTCTCTGGGGCTGTTTGGTGCGTCTCCTCTTTTCCTAATTTGAGTCCAACAGTATTCCAGTCCATATTCTGTTGGCATTTTTTGTTCCCAATATACTGTAGCTCTGCTGGGCATCCTTACATCCTTCTTTCAGTGCAACTCCTTTACCTGTCAACCAAAGACAAGAGAATCCGTTTCTGTTCACACTATGACTTAGATGTGCTGGTCTCAGAGATAGGGACCTGCAACAGATATGTCTCGGTTTCTGTGTTCTCTCTCTCTCTCTCTCTCTCTCTCTAATCTATTATTGTGAATCAGGAGTTACCAACTATCAACAAGAATTTCTTATTTGGGTGTTTTTTTATTGATAGATAAAGGGCTAGGAACACTGAATAAGTGGATATTAACCATGTTCACTTAAAATACCAAATAAATCTTCTTTCATTAGGCCCGAGCCGGTGATGGCCGGGAGGGCCTATTGTTTTTGCTCGGAATTTTATTTTATTTTTTTTTTTTTTATTTTTTTTTTTTTTCCACCTATAATCCTAAATTTGACCCAGTGAACATGAACGAAAAGTAATTTTTATTGGTCCCAGCCTTCAAGTCCGGCGAAAAATTTATGTATTTGAAGTCGCCGAAAAAAAATACGAAAAATGACTCAGTGGCGACCCCTACAAAATCAAAATACATTGGGCCTATGGAAAGTGAAAGTAACTTTTTTCCAACGTAGAAAAATGAAACTTGGTATATCCATAGGACACCTCAGGGCAAACAGAAAAGTCTTTGACAGCCACACCTAAACTCAACAGGAAGTCCGCCATGTGCGGTGAAAGCAGCGCCACTAAATCGCACCCCTTGCGCAGAAAGATGCAAATCATTGTGTTTTAATCTAAATGGCCCCAAATTTGGTGAGTATCATCTAGACACATGTGCCAACCAAAGTTGTGACTTTGTTTATGCTATCTTATCGGGTATGGGTGTGGCAAGCCTGTAGGAGGTGGCCATTTTGTGAAAATAAAATGTCTCTTAACTCTCAAAGCCTTCTCGGATCGAGTTGGACCCAAAAAGGCGTTTGTGCACATTCATGACCTGAACACAAAGATATGTAAATAAAAGGGTTATCTTTAGAAATGGCTCTCCAGCGCCCCCTACAAACTTATAATGGGACCCAAGAATTTAGTTTGTCATAGAGACATAAAATTTGGTACACACATCTCTTATGTCATGACGAGCATAAAAGCCAATGACAACCACCCCCTATCTATAAATGTGTTGCCATAGCATCCCAAATATGTGGAAAAAGTCAATGGGAAGTGAAAATTTTAGTTTGTCGTAGGCAAATGAAACTTGGTACACACCTCCAGTATGGGCTTATGAACAAAAAAGCCAATGGGGACCACACCCTATCACACACGGGAAGGCGGCCATTTTGAATTGAAAATGTGAACCGACTTAAAATACACCTCTTTTTTAAAAGAACACAGAAAATAGCTGCTTCATTCAACAGACACCAAACTTGGGCAAAATGAGCTAAACACATGTATGTAAAATAGACAGTTGTTTTTCTTGACGTTTTTGCTCGAGTTATATTTTTTTTATTATAATTTGGTATATTTTTTTTTAGTATAATTTTTCTGCAAAATGATCCTCAATTTGACCCAGTAAACGTGCAACTAAAAGTCATTTTTATTCATCCCAGACTTGAAGCTCGGCAAAAATTATGTATTTGAAGTCCCGAAAAAAATACGAAAAATGACTCAGTGGCGACCCTAGAAAAGTCAAAATACATTGGGCCTATGGAAAATGAAAGTAAATTTTTCCAATGTAGAAATACAAAACTTGGTACATCCATAGGACACCTCAGGGCAAACAGAAAAGTTTATTACAGCCATATCGTAATTTCAACAGGAAATCTACTATGTTGGGTGGAATGCGTGACCACCTAAATCGCACCCCTTGTGTCTAAAGGCTTTTCATCTAAACAGCTCCAAATTTGGTGAGTATCATCTAGACACGTGTGCAAAAAGTTATCAATTTGTTTTTGTTACATTTGTGGCTGTGGTCGTAATGAGTCTGTGAAGAGGCAGCCATTTCTTTGGGAAATAAATGCCATTTCCCAATTGCCAGGATCCTTCCTTTGGAGGAGGCCCCTCCAGAGCCACGGCTAGAGTCTTAGAAAACTCCTCAGAATCCTTTGGAACTTGTAACCTTGTACTTTTAGACAAGTAATATTTACATTTGCCTTTTTAAACAGGGGGTGCAGCGATTCCTGAGTCATCTCAAATCTCCAGCCAGTACTTTGTTTTTCTCGCCTTAGCCCAAGCATAATCTATTATTTTCAAAGGTTCAGACAGCTCCCAGGAAAACCAGGGATTGTGGAGACCTTTAACTCTAAATTACAAGGTGGTGTAGCAGGCCCCAGCAGTAGCACAGGCCCGGTTATTTGACATTACCGTGAAGTTTACGCTTTAAAGTACGAAATGCAATCCTCCGAGTGCATGTGTCCCCACGGTCTCAAGGGAGGCGAGGGCCTTTATCGCCGCTTGCGGCTTTAATTCATTTTCTACCGCTTTGTCCTGTTAGGGGTCGCAGGTGACTGGAGCCTATCCCAGCAGCTTTGGGCCTGAGGCGGGGTACACCCTGGACAGTGGACAGTTAGTCGCAGGGCTAACATTTAGAGACAGACAGTGACAGACAACCATTCACTCTCACATTCATTCACTAGGGACACTTTAGAGTTGTCAGTTAACCTGTACATGCATGTGTTTGGACGGTGGGAGGAAGCTGGAGTACCCGGAGATAACCCATGGTAACACGTGGAGGACATGCAGACTCCTCACAGAAAGACCAGAGTCGGCCGGGTTTTGAACTCATGACCTTCTTGCTGTGAGGCAGGAGTGCTAACCACTCTAATCAAATGTATCTTACAGCAGCAAAACAGAAGCGGTAAAACTAATTAAGACAAAACTTTATTTTTATTTATTTAGTGTAATAATGTAATAAATAAAAATGTAAACAGAGCGGGTACTAGCCCGTATGCTAATCAGTTAAAAAATTGTATTTCTCAATGACGTGAAGCCTGAAATTAATATGAATGTAATGTTGCCATGGTAACCGGAGCGAGGTGGAAGAGGGCACTGGGTCCAGAGAGTGCAGAAGGACTATTAAAGGAGTGCAGAAGGACTATTAAAGGGAAAAATGTAGAAGAAAATATTACCAGAACTTGGGAAAAGAAAAAGCAACAATAAAGTATTTTCTGGTCCAGTTCTGACAAATGTCTGAAGACAGTGGATACAACACAACCACTGTTTGGGTTCATCTCGTGTTTCTGTTCCAACAGTAACACAAGATAACAGGGCTTTCACATCACCCTCCCTTTCTTTGCTCACTTCCTGGAGCTACAAAAGGTTTTTTTTTTGGAGACCCTTTACATTAAACAACGCTATTAATGTTGAAGAAATGCTTTGGTAAATATGAAACAAGGGTTTATTAAAATGGTATTTTATAATCAAGATACAATACCTGCTGACTGAAATAGATGCTAACAAGTGTCATCTATACAAAAAAGATTTTCATTTTCCTAAATGTGTTACTTCACAATGTTGTCTAGAGTCATAGAGACTTTTTAATCTGGTGAGTAAGAAAGTATCTACATTTACATTTAGTCATTTAGCAGACACTTTTATCCAAAGCAACTTACATTCACCAGTGTTACATTTACAGATGACACTTTCATTTAAAGCGACTTACATTAAGGTTCCATTCGCCAGTGTTACAGCTGGAACACCACTGGAGGCAAGGTGGGTTAAGTGTCTTGCCCAAGGACACAACAACAGTATGAACTGTGGGGAGAGCGGGATTTGAACCACCTACCTTCCGGTCGAAGGATGAGCGCTCTTACCACTGAGCTACTGCCGCCCACATCTATATGTTAAAACGTTTAAAACAATCTTGGATGATTATTTGAGAAAACTGGAGTTAATGAGAAATAAGTAAATAAAAGATAATTAGTCAAATGTACTCACTATTTCAAGTATTTTTTTTTTATTGGATATATTGACGACCTGCCTTGTACTTCCACAGTTATGCAAAAAATCCACAATCCACAAATCCCATAAGAGTTCCTGCAACCTACAAGAGAAACCTGCTCAAAAAATATTCACCAAAAAGGAAAATCACAGGCTTCAAAAATCAAACATGAACTGAGGTCAAAACCCCAAGGCCGTCACGATTGTTGAAGTTTCTGTTTGAGTGGGATGCCTTATGTGTCTATACTGAACAAAATCCTAAAGATGTTTTCATTTTGTGGGGATTTAAAATGTAAAAAGAAAAGCAGAGAAAAAAAAAAGAAACGACAAT
This sequence comes from Perccottus glenii, assembly GCA_024416835.2. Taxonomy (NCBI): domain Eukaryota; kingdom Metazoa; phylum Chordata; class Actinopteri; order Gobiiformes; family Odontobutidae; genus Perccottus; species Perccottus glenii. The sequence continues at coordinate 634,348 of CM044548.2, read as the reverse complement.
CACAAAGGTGATGGTGTTTTGGGGGAAAGCGATGTGGACAGAGCAGCTTTGTGGGTGTGTTACTGGGTTAAACCCAGAGGGAGGGGTCAGACCCATGGAAGACAAAGAAAAGGTAAAGTAAGAGGAAATGTAAAAGATTATTATAAAAAAAATATTTGAAGTAAATAGAACAATATTCTGAAAATATTCTAATTAGATGATTTAAAAAGGTAATATAGAAGACATTGTCAATTTTCTGATTTATATGAATTATTTATGTTTGTATCAACTAAGTTAAAATTGATCATATTTGCAAATGATACCACTTACAGTTACAGGTAAAGACCTACAACTAATGTTAACAGTGAGGGTGGAAGAATGAAAATGATGAAAATGAATGATGACAGGAATGTGTTTTCCTTTCTTTGTTGTGTTGTATCCTGTCGTGTCTTTGGTTGAATGTTGAAGGATGTGGGCAAAAAGAAATAAGTCTTGAATTCTTCAGTCGACTCCCTTTTGGTCAACATAGGCTTGTTCTAACCAAAATAAAAAAATAAACTAATCTTAAATCTATATAAATCTTTTTTATAGGTGACTACTGTTTGGCCAAAATACCCAGGATGCATCTGTAAAAACTCTTTGGCCTGTGTGTTTTTAAAAAAGTCGGTAGAAGAGTGGCTTAAAGCAGAGAATTTTCAGTTTAATTTTTTTTTGTCGTCTTCTCTCTTTTCTGTGAGAGACTGGAGGTCTGATCGGAGCTGCTCCTTCAGCTCACTCACTGCTGTCACAGGCTCTTTAAACATCTCCAAACAAATAGAGCAGGTCAGGAAGTCTTCAACAAGTGCAATCTTCTCAGCCATTTTAACTTCAACAGTGAGACTCACCAAATCCCAGTCTTTATTTCTCAGTAACACGCTCCAGTGTGTGGTTTTAGGAGAGACAGAACGCTGTGATGTCGACACAGCTCTGTGTCAGAACATGTTCAGATCTGTTCTTGGTGCTTCCTGTTTGACCGGTCACAGCTGGATGTGACTCTGACCTGCTCCAGCAGATGGAGCTGTTGTCTCAGACTAAACCTGTTCCCTTCTGCACAAAGGCCTCAGACATGATCTGTGAGAGTCCATCATGTGTTGGCTTTAGATGAAGTGTTAAATGTCAAAAGTACAGACTGCAGCTGAAAGTCAACAGCATCTCTGTGAACCTGCACTAAACAGAGTCCACACACACAAGCCTTTTTACACTGGCACCATGTTGGTTTTTGGATTGATTTTAAAAGACTTTTAATGACCTGCAAGCTCCAGCCTACCTCAGCACCTCTTCACTAAATTACATGTCGTCCAGAATTAATCAATGTTATTTATTGAATTTCTACATTTGATTGTTTTTCGCCCTGTTTCATTGATTGGACATATTATTTGTAAAGTTTCTGTACCACAGCCTTCTCTGCAGTTTACCTGAATGTTCCTGGCTCTTAATCTGGATAATTACTGTAAAAACTGTCAATTATCTGTAAATGTGAAGCTGTTTATGAACTTTGAACCTGCTTTTTGATTCTGCGTTTCTCTGTCCTGCTGAAATAAACACACAAACAAAAGGCTGCAGACTGAGGAAAGCAGGTTGAGAAGCAAATGTAAAGAGCCAGTGTGGAGAGAAAAATCTATGTGAGCAGGACCCCCCACCCCCCACCCCACACACACACACACACACAACGGGACGGCTGCCAGACTGACCCACAGTGAACTTCTAAACAGAAAACAGCCCAAAAGCACCACTTCCACTTGAACTGTAGCTCATCCTGGTGGAGCCTGATCCCAGGAGTGATATTGTCAGGGACTGAATGTCTCCTAAAGAAAAGTGAACCCAGTGAGGACCAACTTTAATAAAAACAGTTTAATCCCACTCGCCTTGATCCAGACTGAAGACTTTTCACTGATGCTCTTGTCGACTGTTGTTTAAATCCAAAGTGAAGTCGTCAGCAGTAACTCTCGGGTGATTTCCCTGAAGCCCACACGACTGTAGAGCATCAGTAATAATAATATCCTGATGAACGACCGGAGCAGCGTCTGTCCCAGGGTTATTTTTGGGACGATGCCTTCACTGTTCACTGATAGAGACGGCATTTAAGAGCTTCACACTGAGGACAATACTCCACTGAGGACAGACCGACTCTGGACTCAAGGTGAGGACGCTTCTTTCTTTCATTAGCTCTGGATCTAAAATGAAATCTACAACTGTTACATTAGAATTAGACACATTTTATTTAAGATGGTTTAGTTTTTAGTGACTTTTTGATTAATTTAACCATTTAGAGGCAAAAGACGACCATAAACACTTTAAAAATCTATTTTTCTACTCAATAGTTTGCTTTATTTTACATTATTCTCTTCATATGAGTTCATTTTGGACAGACTTTTCCAAATAATTCTCTGCTCTTACGTCTGTATTTACTCTTTTAAACCTGAAAGTCAATAACAAAATGTTTAATTGAAATGGTCCGAGTGAAAATGTATCTGTCTTTTGTCTTTTTTAAATGAAAGTAAAGGAATAGTTGTGTATTTTTCATGCTTTAATTGTGTTCTTTTGTCTAAAGCCCGGTCTATTTTTAGACAAACACATACCAGGACTCTGACATGAGCCACTCACCGACACCTCTTTGTGTCATTTCACTGATAATAACTTCCACAAAGAGATTAAATGGTAAAATGTGATCGTTTCTTAAAATCTCTTGTGTCTGTGATTCTTGTCGTTTACAAACGCAGCAGGATTTTAACACTTTTCTGAAGTTTATGAAGGTGACTTTGAAAAGAACATCCTCAGAAACCCACAGAGCAGATTTTACCGAGTGGAACGCAGAAACACAGAACCTGCTGCTGTTTCCATTTTTAATAACATAGACTTTAGAAAAAAAGAAGCTTCTGTGACGCTCACTAACGAAGGCCGTCTGGTCTCAGAATCAGAATCAGGTCTAACTCCACAAGGCTTCAGACCCGCCCTGAGTTTTGGAGCTATTATTTATTCTCTAATAAATCCTGCAACATCTACATCAACAAAAAGTCCAGCTCATTAGATTATTTTTACACTTTTAAAATACATCCACATTTGATAAAAAACAGTGTTGTACTGTAAAATCTTTTACCTGCAGCTGCTCAAACAAACATTTACTCTTTACTCAGTGGTGTTTCCAAATATTAACTCTTGTAATATTGCTCGGGTCATTACCCATCAAACTAAACTATATCACCATTTTCAGAAGTGAGCTTTTTAAGCAGAACTAACTAACATTTTTACCTTCATAAATAGATTTCTAAGACCTTACGATATCCCCCTCTGGTGCATCTGAGCCCATCTAAGTTGAGCTGTCACCGACCCGACACAAGTCTCACGCGAGAGTTACAAATTGCTTTGTAATAATTCAATATACACACAGCGACTTTCCGCAGTACGACTTGGCACTTTCACTAAGATCATACCGAAACGTGGACGTAAAGTCACCGGTGCCTGTCGAGGCGACAATCCCAGAACCCGGAGGTGGACACCGGAAGAAGCCGTCAAGCTAAAGAAGGAGACCTATCGAGCCCGGTTGGGTCGTGGGACTCCAGAGGCAGCTGATAGGTACCGGCAGGCCAAGAGGACTGCAGTCCTGGTTGTGGAGGCTAAAACTCGGGTCTGGGAGGAGTTCGGTGAGGCCATGGAGACGGACTATCGGTTGGCCTCAAAGAAATTCTGGCAAACCGTCCGGCGCCTTAGGAGGGGGAAGCAGTGCCCTGCCAACACTGTTTACAGTGGAGGTCGGAATCTTCTGACTTCAACTGGGGATATTGTTGGACGGAGGAAGGATCTCAATCCCACCAACACGTCTTCCACTGAAGAAGCAGAGGCCGGGGGTTTAAAGGTCCATCACCCAAGCTGAAGTCACTGAGGTCAATAAGAAGATCCTTGGTGGCAAGGTGGATGAAATTTGCCCTGAGTACCTCAAGTCGTGGTGTTGTGGTAAAGAAGGAGTTAAACTGCAGACGAAGCTCTCGATTTACCGGTCGATCTACGTTCATACTCTCACCTATGAGAGGTCAAACTTCTGGATACTTAGTGTGTCGGAGCTAATGGCAACAAACCCAACTAAGTTTTGAAAACTTCACTTTCATATAGAAACATGGGTTTGTATGTGTAGATGCCTCAGTGAGTGTTTATGTGTTGTTCTGTTTAACACCTGTCCCAGATGCCTCAGTGGGGCGGAGGGGCCAAGTGTGCGGCCTGTGAGAAGACGGTGTATCACGCTGAAGAGATCCAGTGCAACGGCAGGAGCTTCCACAAAACATGCTTTATCTGCAGTGAGTCAGGTTTAACACACTCCACACAGACAGAGAGAAGTCTGGGTAAAATGATTTAAACAATGGTAAGGATAGAAAAGACCACCGTCTGTCTGTCAGTCAGGATTCAACCAGGACTAGATCAGGACTAAACCAGGTCTAAGCCAGACTCAGAAATGCCATCAGCTGAGCTCTGTCTGTTCTCGTTTCCACAAATAGAAACTCACTGACTGATAAACGACTGCTGTGGGTTTAGTCCGAGATCCGTCAGAGACCACAGAGACACGACAAAGACCAGACCAAGGCCGGTTTAGGACCAACTGCCGGATTAACTCCCAATAAAACACACACACAGGGGTCAGGCATGGACAGAGAAAGGTCAGATATAATTTTAGGACCAAACAAGCTTCCATTTAAAATTCTGACCAGTGGGTTTTTCCTCTGACGTAACTTTGACTTTTGGCTTTGAGTAACCTGACGTCTGGAAAATGGTGGCGGGAAAACGTCAATCTTCATCAAATGTTCAGAGAAGCTGTAAATCATATTAACTCAGAGCCCAATGTCTCTTTTCCGTTCTCAGTGTCCTGCAGGAAGGGTCTGGACAGCCACACGGTCGCCGCTCACGAGTCCGAAATCTACTGTAAATCCTGCTACGGCAAGAAATACGGTCCAAAAGGCTACGGCTACGGCCAAGGAGCCGGGGCCCTGAGCTCTGACCCGATCGGAGAGAACCCTGACTCGCAACAACAAGAGTAACGTCACTACAGTTGGACTTAAACATGACAATAGACGGTCGAAAACATGAACAAAAAGCAGTTTATTTTTCTGTTTCAGGTCCAAACCAAAAGCAGCTTCCTCCAACTCAAACCCGGGTAAGTTTTCTCAGAAGTTTGGTGGCTCTGACCGATGTCCTCGCTGCTCCAAAGCCGTGTACGCCGCAGAGAAGGTCATGGGAGCTGGGAAGGTACATACTTTACCGAACTATAATTCAAAAATGATGAAACAACTAGTGTTTTTTTCTGATTAAAGTTTGTTTAAGTTTATAAATGCCTTAAATCTTCAGCAAGAAACATGAGTGTGCTTCTCCTCCAGCTGCAGTTTGTTCTATCTTATTGTTTTTGCTCATTATCCGTGTCATGAATGTTTTCAAATGGTCAGACATTATTGTGAAATATGGCAGTGGCATTAAGACCCTATTGCGTATAATTTTCTCCACATTTTCTCCTCAGTTAATGAAGTAAATTCCAGTATTTAATCCTGAATGTGATGCTGAATAATGTGTTTTATTAAAGTGAAAGATGTCTGTGAAGATGTTTTGTTTGCAGCCGTGGCATAAAACCTGTTTCCGCTGCGCTCTGTGCGGGAAGAGTCTGGAGTCCACCACAGTCACTGATAAAGACGGAGAGATCTACTGCAAAGGTACAAATAAATATGTGGGAATTACTTCTCTAGTTTCATCTGAAGCTCTTTGTCCCACCAGGACTAAACCAGGACTAAACCAGGACTAAACCAGGACTAAACCAGGTCTAAACCGGGTCTAAACCGGGTCTAAACCAGGACTAAACCAGGACTAAACCAGGTCTAAACCAGGACTAAACCAGGACTAAACCAGGACTAAACCAGGTCTAAACCAGGACTAAACCAGGACTAAACCGGGACTAAACCGGGACTAAACCGGGACTAAACCGGGACTAAACCAGGAATAAACCAGGACTAAACCAGGACTAAACCAGGTCTAAACCAGGACTAAACCAGGTCCAAACACAGGACTAAACCAGGTCTAAACCAGGTCTAAACCAGGACTAAACCAGGTCTAAACCAGGTCTAAACCAGGACTAAACCAGGTCTAAACCAGGTCTAAACCAGGACTAAACCAGGACTAAACCAGGTCTAAACCAGGTCTAAACCAGGTCTAAACCAGGACTAAACCAGGTCTAAACCAGGACTAAACCAGGTCCAAACACAGGACTAAACCAGGTCTAAACCAGGTCTAAACCAGGACTAAACCAAGTCTAAACCAGGTCTAAACCAGGACTAAACCAGGACTAAACCAGGTCTAAACCAGGTCTAAACCAGGACTAAACCAGGACTAAACCAGGTCTAAACCAGGACTAAACCAGGACTAAACCAGGACTAAACCAGGTCTAAACCAGGTCTAAACCAGGTCTAAACCAGGTCTAAACCAGGACTAAACCAGGTCTAAACCAGGTCTAAACCAGGACTAAACCAGGTCTAAACCAGGACTAAACCAGGACTAAACCGGGACTAAACCAGGTCTAAACCAGGTCTAAACCAGGACTAAACCAGGACTAAACCAGGTCTAAACCAGGACTAAACCAGGTCTAAACCAGGACTAAACCAGGACTAAACCAGGACTAAACCAGGTCTAAACCGGGACTAAACCAGGTCTAAACCAGGTCTAAACCAGGACTAAACCAGGTCTAAACCAGGACTAAACCAGGACTAAACCAGGTCTAAACCAGGACTAAACCAGGACTAAACCAGGACTAAACCAGGTCTAAACCGGGACTAAACCAGGTCTAAACCAGGTCTAAACCAGGACTAAACCAGGTCTAAACCAGGACTAAACCAGGTCTAAACCAGGTCTAAACCAGGACTAAACCAGGTCTAAACCAGGTCTAAACCAGGACTAAACCAGGTCTAAACCAGGTCTAAACCAGGACTAAACCAGGACTAAACCAGGTCTAAACCAGGTCTAAACCAGGACTAAACCAGGTCTAAACCAGGACTAAACCAGGTCCAAACACAGAACTAAACCAGGTCTAAACCAGGACTAAACCAGGTCTAAACCAGGACTAAACCAGGTCTAAACCAGGTCTAAACCAGGACTAAACCAGGTCTAAACCAGGACTAAACCAGGTCTAAACCAGGACTAAACCAGGACTAAACCGGGTCTAAACCAGGTCTAAACCGGGACTAAACCAGGACTAAACCAGGTCTAAACCAGGTCTAAACCAGGACTAAACCAGGTCTAAACCAGGACTAAACCAGGACTAAACCAGGTCTAAACCAGGTCTAAACCAGGACTAAACCAGGACTAAACCGGGTCTAAACCAGGTCTAAACCGGGACTAAACCAGGAATAAACCAGGTCCAAACACAGGACTAAACCAGGTCTAAACCAGGACTAAACCAGGTCCAAACACAGGACTAAACCAGGTCTAAACCAGGTCTAAACCAGGACTAAACCAGGACTAAACCAGGTCTAAACCAGGACTAAACCAGGACTAAACCGGGTCTAAACCAGGTCTAAACCGGGACTAAACCAGGAATAAACCAGGTCCAAACACAGGACTAAACCAGGTCTAAACCAGGTCTAAACCAGGACTAAACCAGGACTAAACCAGGTCTAAACCAGGTCTAAACCAGGACTAAACCAGGTCTAAACCAGGACTAAACCAGGTCCAAACACAGGACTAAACCAGGTCTAAACCAGGTCTAAACCAGGACTAAACCAGGTCTAAACCAGGACTAAACCAGGTCCAAACACAGGACTAAACCAGGACTAAACCAGGTCTAAACCAGGTCTAAACCAGGACTAAACCAGAACTAAACTAGGTCTAAACCAGGACTAAACCAGGTCTAAACCAGGACTAAACCAGGTCCAAACACAGGACTAAACCAGGACTAAACTAGGTCTAAACCAGGACTAAACCAGGTCCAAACACAGGACTAAACCAGGACTAAACCAGGTCTAAACCAGGTCTAAACCAGGACTAAACCAGGACTAAACTAGGTCTAAACTAGGTCTAAACCAGGACTAAACCAGGTCTAAACCAGGTCTAAACCAGGACTAAACCAGGACTAAACCAGGTCTAAACCAGGTCTAAACCAGGTCTAAACCAGGACTTAACTAGGTCTAAACCAGGAATAAACCAGGACTAAACCAGGTCTAAACCAGGTCTAAACCAGGACTAAACCAGGACTAAACCAGGACTAAACCAGGTCTAAACCAGGACTAAACCAGGTCCAAACACAGGACTAAACCAGGACTAAACTAGGTCTAAACCAGGACTAAACCAGGTCCAAACACAGGACTAAACCAGGACTAAACCAGGTCTAAACCAGGACTAAACTAGGTCTAAACAAGGACTAAACCAGGTGTAAACCAGGACTAAACCAGGACTAAACAAGGACTTAACCAGGACTAAACCAGGACTAAACCAGGACTAAACTAGGTTAAACCAGGACTAAACCAGGTCCAAACACAGGACTAAACCAGGACTAAACCAGGTCCAAACACAGGACTAAACCAGGACTAAACCAGGACTAAACCAGGGCCAAACACAGGACTAAACCAGGACTAAACCAGGTCCAAACACAGGACTAAACCAGGTCTAAACCAGGACTAAACCAGGTCTAAACCAGGACTAAACCAGGACTAAACCAGGACTAAACTAGGTCTAAACCAGGACTAAACCAGGTCTAAACCAGGTCTAACCCAGGACTAAACCAGGACTAAACTAGGTCTAAACCAGGACTAAACCAGGTCTAAACCAGGTCTAAACCAGGTCCAAACACAGGACTAAACCAGGTCTAAACCAGGTCTAAACCAGGACTAAACCAGGTCTAAACCAGGACTAAACCAGGTCTAAACCAGGTCTAAACCAGGACTAAACCAGGAATAAACCAGGACTAAACCAGTTCTAAACCAGGTCTAAACCAGGTCTAAACCAGGACTAAACCAGGTACAAACACAGGACTAAACCAGGTCTAAACCAGTCGATACTGCCCTTGCCCCCTACCCTAACCAGGGTTTGAATCCCTACCCTCCAGGCTCTGTAGACACGCAGATACAGAACTTGCGTATTCTTCCGTTTATCACCACATTCTCCCACACAATCTTAAACCTACACAAAACAATTAAACAGTCCTTCACACACCTACAACAAGACTACCAGCCATTCTGTCAATACCGCATTGTCTCCGCCTTCAGGCAATAAAAACCTTCAAGATTATCTGGTCAAATCATGTTACAAAGAACACAGGCACAATCCCAACCCCATCAACCAGTTTTACAAAAAGCGCAAATTCATTCATAACCCTCATAGCAACACTGGTTTGCCAGTCCCCGTTACACTCTCACTACAAACATCCAACACAGTTTATGTCATCACCTGCACCTTCTGCAATAAGCACTACATAGGAGAAACCAAACATACAATTCAAACCCGGCTAAAACAACACCTGTACAATATTAGGGAAGGTCGACAGAACACATCTCTGGTCACACACTTCCTCATCCATCCCACAACTAACCTGATCATCACCGGAGTCGAGCACAACGACCACTGGACCATAGGCCAGAGGAAGAGAGCAGAACGAATCTGGATACAAAACCTGGCCACACTAGCGCCTAGAGGCCTAAATGACAAGTAATCAATAACACAAAACCTCAACCACCCCCCCTCCCTTTACTTTATTTTGTTATTTTAATTTTTTATTTATTTACTTTTTTCTCCCATAACCCTCAATATTTCCCTAACCTTAACCATTACCCATCCCTAACCTTAACCATCACCCATCCTTAACCATCACCCATCCCTAACCTTAACCATCACCCATCCTTAACCATCACCCATCCTTAACCATCACCCATCCTTAACCATCACCGTTACCCATCCCTAACCTTAACCATTACCCATCCCTAACCTTAACCATCACCCATCCTTAACCATCACCGTTACCCATCCCTAACCTTAACCGTTACCCATCCTAACCTTAACCGTTACCCATCCCTAACCTTAACCATTACCCATCCCTAACCTTAACCATTACCCATCCCTAACCTTGGCCCATAAAACTCTTTCTCCACCAGGTCCACACCTGTCTCTGATTTGAGTAGAACCTGAACCACTCTCCAGCATTGCTCACCTTTCCTTGACACGATTTCTGACTATACCTCCCTCAGTAAAACCATTGTGTATATTGTAAATAACTTGTGTTTTGGTGTGTTTTAATAATTATTGCTCATGTTATTTAATATTTTTAATGTTTATTTATTGTATGAAGCAATCTTCCTTATAGCACTTATTACTGAATCTAAAAAACTAGACGCACTTACCTGAGGCATGTTATAGTAATGTCAGTGGGAACAGGCTCTATGGAGAGGGATCTAATCGTTCTACTCATATGTACAACAGCATACACACAGACACAGACCTACAGGGACAGCACATTAGCGGGAATCCATGGATCAAGTCTCGGACAATGGTTTGACTAACTGTGTGATTACTAACAAGGTTTTATTTTTACTAACTTTTATTTTATTAATTGATCTGATATTTACTATTAAGCACTTGACTGATAGCACTTAAACAGCACCAAGACTGCACTATGGATGACCTGCTTTATGCCCCCCCCAGTAGGCCTGTGCTAAACAAAAAAACACACACCAGTAAAAATGCCTCTCCTCTGGCCTCTGGTGGTAAAATTCAGGCAGGATTTGACTGGACCCCCAGGTGACCTACAGGTTTTCTTCCTCTATTCATCAGGTCAGTAGGCCCGTGCACTATATCCTTAACTAGGATTTTTTTTCAAATAGAGCCCTAATCCCCAACAGGACTAAACCAGGTCTAAACCAGGACTAAACCAGGTCTAAACCAGGACTAAACCAGGTCTAAACCAGGTCTAAACCAGGACTAAACCAGGACTAAACCAGGTCTAAACCAGGACTAAACCAGGACTAAACCAGGTCTAAACCAGGTCTAACCCAGGACTAAACCAGGTCTAAACCAGGTCTAAACCAGGACTAAACCAGGTCTAAACCAGGTCTAAACCAGGTCTAAACCAGACTAAACCAGGTCTAAACCAGGTCTAAACCAGACTAAACCAGGTCTAAACCAGACTAAACCAGGTCTAAACCAGGTCTAAACCAGACTAAACCAGGTCTAAACCAGACTAAACCAGGTCTAAACCAGGTCTAAACCAGGTCTAAACCAGACTAAACCAGGTCTAAACCAGGTCTAAACCAGGTCTAAACCAGGTCTAAACCAGGACTAAACCAGGACTAAACTAGGTCTAAACCAGGACTAAACCAGGTCTAAACCAGGTCTAAACCAGGTCCAAACACAGGACTAAACCAGGTCTAAACCAGGTCTAAACCAGGACTAAACCAGGTCTAAACCAGGACTAAACCAGGTCTAAACCAGGTCTAAACCAGGACTAAACCAGGAATAAACCAGGACTAAACCAGTTCTAAACCAGGTCTAAACCAGGTCTAAACCAGGACTAAACCAGGTACAAACACAGGACTAAACCAGGTCTAAACCAGTCGATACTGCCCTTGCCCCCTACCCTAACCAGGGTTTGAATCCCTACCCTCCAGGCTCTGTAGACACGCAGATACAGAACTTGCGTATTCTTCCGTTTATCACCACATTCTCACACAATCTTAAACCACAAAACAATTAAACAGTCCTTCACACACCTACAACAAGACTACCAGCCATTCTGTCAATACCGCATTGTCTCCGCCTTCAGGCGCAATAAAAACCTTCAAGATTATCTGGTCAAATCATGTTACAAAGAACACAGGCACAATCCCAACCCCATCAACCAGTTTTACAAAAGCGCAAATTCATTCATAACCCTCATAGCAACACTGGTTTGCCAGTCCCGTTACACTCTCACTACAAACATCCAACACAGTTTATGTCATCACCTGCACCTTCTGCAATAAGCACTACATAGGAGAAACCAAACATACAATTCAAACCCGGCTAAACAACACCTGTACAATATTAGGAAGGTCGACAGAACACATCTCTGGTCACACACTTCCTCATCCATCCCACAACTAACCTGATCATCACGAGTCGAGCACAACGACCACTGGACCATAGGCCAGAGGAAGAGAGCAGAACGAATCTGGATACAAAACCTGGCCACACTAGCGCCTAGAGGCCTAAATGACAAGTAATCAATAACACAAAACCTCAACCACCCCCTCCCTTTACTTTATTTTGTTATTTTAATTTTTATTTATTTACTTTTTCTCCCATAACCCTCAATATTTCCCTAACCTTAACCATTACCCATCCCTAACCTTAACCATCACCCATCCCTAACCTTAACCATCACCCATCCCTAACCTTAACCATCACCCATCCTTAACCATCACCCATCCTTAACCATCACCCATCCTTAACCATCACCGTTACCCATCCCTAACCTTAACCATTACCCATCCCTAACCTTAACCATCACCCATCCTTAACCATCACCGTTACCCATCCCTAACCTTAACCGTTACCCATCCCTAACCTTAACCGTTACCCATCCCTAACCTTAACCATTACCCATCCCTAACCTTAACCATTACCCATCCCTAACCTTGGCCCATAAAACTCTTTCTCCACCAGGTCCACACCTGTCTCTGATTTGAGTAGAACCTGAACCACTCTCCAGCATTGCTCACCTTTCCTTGACACGATTTCTGACTATACCTCCCTCAGTAAAACCATTGTGTATATTGTAAATAACTTGTGTTTTGGTGTGTTTTTTTTAATAATTATTGCTCATGTTATTTAATATTTTTAATGTTTATTTATTGTATGAAGCAATCTTCCTTATAGCACTTATTACTGAATCTAAAAAACTAGACGCACTTACCTGAGGCATGTTATAGTAATGTCAGTGGGAACAGGCTCTATGGAGAGGGATCTAATCGTTCTACTCATATGTACAACAGCATACACACAGACACAGACCTACAGGGACAGCACATTAGCGGGAATCCATGGATCAAGTCTCGGACAATGGTTTGACTAACTGTGTGATTACTAACAAGGTTTTATTTTTACTAACTTTTATTTTATTAATTGATCTGATATTTACTATTAAGCACTTGACTGATAGCACTTAAACAGCACCAAGACTGCACTATGGATGACCTGCTTTATGCCCCCCCCAGTAGGCCTGTGCTAAACAAAAAAACACACACCAGTAAAAAATGCCTCTCCTCTGGCCTCTGGTGGTAAAATTCAGGCAGGATTTGACTGGACCCCAGGTGACCTACAGGTTTTCTTCCTCTATTCATCAGGTCAGTAGGCCCGTGCACTATATCCTTAACTAGGATTTTTTTTCAAATAGAGCCCTAATCCCCAACAGGACTAAACCAGGTCTAAACCAGGACTAAACCAGGTCTAAACCAGGACTAAACCAGGTCTAAACCAGGTCTAAACCAGGACTAAACCAGGACTAAACCAGGTCTAAACCAGGACTAAACCAGGACTAAACCAGGTCTAAACCAGGTCTAGGACTAAACCAGGTCTAAACCAGGTCTAAACCAGGACTAAACCAGGTCTAAACCAGGTCTAAACCAGGTCTAAACCAGACTAAACCAGGTCTAAACCAGGTCTAAACCAGACTAAACCAGGTCTAAACCAGACTAAACCAGGTCTAAACCAGGTCTAAACCAGACTAAACCAGGTCTAAACCAGGTCTAAACCAGGTCTAAACCAGACTAAACCAGGTCTAAACCAGGTCTAAACCAGGTCTAAACCAGGTCTAAACCAGGACTAAACCAGGACTAAACCAGGAATAAACCAGGACTAAACCAGGTCTAAACCAGGACTAAACCAGGAATAAACCAGGACTAAACCAGGTCTAAACCAGGACTAAACCAGGACTAAACCAGGAATAAACCAGGAATAAACCAGGTCTAAACCAGGTCTAAACCAGGACTAAACCAGGACTAAACCAGGTCTAAACCAGGTCTAAACCAGGACTAAACCATGTCTAAACCAGGTCCAAACACAGGACTAAACCAGGACTAAACCAGGTCTAAACCAGGACTAAACCAGGACTAAACCAGGTCTAAACCTGGACTAAACCAGGACTAAACCAGGTCTAAACCAGGTCTAAACCAGGACTAAACCAGGACTAAACCAGGTCTAAACCAGGACTAAACCAGGTCCAAACACAGGACTAAACCAGGTCTAAACCAGGACTAAACCAGGACTAAACCAGGTCCAAACACAGGACTAAACCAGGTCCAAACACAGGACTAAACCAGGTCTAAACCAGGACTAAACCAGGACTAAACCAGGACTAAACCAGGTCCAAACACAGGACTAAACCAGGTCTAAACCAGGACTAAACCAGGACTAAACCAGGTCTAAACCAGGACTAAACCAGGTCCAAACACAGGACTAAACCAGGACTAAACCAGGTCTAAACCAGGTCTAACCCAGGACTAAACCAGGACTAAACTAGGTCTAAACCAGGACTAAATCAGGTCTAAACCAGGACTAAACCAGGTCTAAACCAGGACTAAACTAGGTCTAAACCAGGACTAAACCAGGACCAAACCAGGACCAGGTCTAACCCAGGTCTAAACCAGGACTAAACCAGGTCTAAACCAGGTCTAAACCAGGACTAAACCAGGACTAAACCAGGTCTAAACCAGGTCTAAACCAGGTCTAAACCAGGACTAAACCAGGTCTAATACAGGTCTAAACCAGGTCTAAACCAGGTCTAAACCAGGTCTAAACCAGGACTAAATCAGGTCTAAACCAGGACTAAACCAGGTCTAAACCAGGTCTAAACCAGGTCTAAACCAGGACTAAACCAGGACTAAACCAGGTCTAAACCAGGTCTAAACCAGGTCTAAACCAGGACTAAATCAGGTCTAAACCAGGACTAAACCAGGACTAAATCAGGTCTAAACCAGGACTAAACCAGGACTAAACCAGGTCTAAACCAGGTCTAAACCAGGTCTAAACCAGGACTAAATCAGGTCTAAACCAGGACTAAACCAGGACTAAACCAGGACTAAACCAGGACTAAACCAGGTCTAAACCAGGTCTAAACCAGGACTAAATCAGGTCTAAACCAGGACTAAATCAGGTCTAAACCAGGACTAAACCAGGTCTAAACCAGGACTAAACCAGGACTAAACTAGGTCTAAACCAGGACTAAACCAGGACCAGGTCTAACCCAGGACTAACCCAGGTCTAAACCAGGACTAAACCAGGTCTAAACCAGGTCTAAACTAGGTCTAAACCAGGTCTAAACCAGGTCTAAACCAGGACTAAACCAGGTCCAAACATAGGACTAAACCAGGTCTAAACCAGGTCTAAACCAGGTCTAAACCAGGACTAAACCAGGACTAAACCAGGTCCAAACACAGGACTAAACCAGGTCTAAACCAGGACTAAAGCAGGACTAAACCAGGACTAAACCAGGACTAAACCAGGACTAAACCAGGTCTAAACCAGGACTAAACCAGGTCCAAACCAGGTCTAAACCAGGTCTAAACCAGGACTAAACCAGGACTAAACCAGGTCCAAACACAGGACTAAACCAGGTCTAAACCAGGACTAAAGCAGGACTAAAGCAGGACTAAACCAGGACTAAACCAGGACTAAACCAGGTCTAAACCAGGACTAAACCAGGTCCAAACCAGGTCTAAACCAGGTCTAAACCAGGACTAAATCAGGTCTAAACCAGGACTAAACCAGGTCTAAACCAGGACTAAACCAGGTCTAAACCAGGACTAAATCAGGTCTAAACCAGGACTAAACCAGGTCTAAACCAGGACTAAACCAGGTCTAAACCAGGACTAAACCAGGTCTAAACCAGGTCTAAACCAGGTCTAAACCAGGACTAAACCAGGACTAAACCAGGTCTAAACCAGGACTAAACCAGGTCTAAACCAGGACTAAACCAGGTCTAAACCAGGTCTAAACCAGGACTAAACCAGGACTAAACCAGGACTAAACCAGGACTAAACCAGGTCTAAACCAGGTCTTCTAAACCAGGACTAAACCAGGACTAAACCAGGACTAAACCAGGACTAAACCAGGACTAAACCAGGTCTAAACCAGGTCTAAACCAGGACTAAACCAGGTCTAAACCAGGCAGTGAGGGACAGTGTAAATAATCTGAAGTGTGAGCAGTAACATTATTTTGGTGATAAAAAATGAAAAGTGGAGTAACTTATAATCTGTTTTTTACATGTGAGTTATTTTGCTCAAAGCAGAAAATGGTTTGTTTTTTTCTTTGAAATATAAATAATACACAAATTTGATTTAGACATTAACTTTTTTAAATCTCCTCTGTTCCTTCAGTGTGCTACGCTAAAAACTTCGGTCCAAAGGGTTTCGGTTTGGGAAACGAGGCCATGTTGGAGGAACGAGAGTGAGGTCTTGTCGCCGCGGAGACGGCCTTAACCTTTTCCACTGACTTTTACTTTCAACAACATTAAAAGACAGTTCTGTTCAGCGTTTTTCATTTGATTCATTTTACTGAAGCTTTTTCTGGTTTTAATAAAAATGGTTTAATATAATAAAAGATTTTTATTCTGTTTTTAAAGATTAAAACTTGACTAAACCAGGATTAAACCAAGATTATAATCAAGACTAAAACATGTCTAAACTGGGAAACCAGGTTTAAACCAATCAGCTTCGAACCTAGACTGTACCAAGACTAAGCCAGGACTTAAACAAGAACTGTAACCAAGTCTAAAAACTGGTAAGTACTGGACAAAAACCTAACCCAGGTCAAACCTTGGACTAAACTTGGACTAAACAGGTCCAAAAACCACACCAGGAATACCTCGGGTCTGAACTGGGATTAAAACAGGACTGAACAGGGACTAAATCTGGGATTAAATAATAAAACGCTGGAGTAAAAGACAGGCGCAACATCCGTTTATTGAATTATTAGTGGTTATTATAAACACATGCAACTTTTACAAAAGACAAACCGATGATGTATAAAGATTCTTTTTTCTTCAGGAACTCGATAAAAATAGGTTTCATTGAGTCGTAGAAAACAAAGCTACTGAGGCTTTTTAGAGTTCACCTTTAACTGTGAACAGGAACCATCGCCGAGGCTCTGTCAGAGCCTCAGAGCTGATCTAATCCTGCTGACGGGGGTTTGGAGAAGCAGACAGGAGCAACACCAGAGACAGACTTTGTGAAGTATTAATGTCTCAAAGACAGAAATACATATATTATGTACATTTAAATATGACACACATCCCTTTTTGGAACAAACTGTTCCTGAACTTAAACTGCTTCTTATAGAGAGTTCAAACCTACTCCGTGTAAACCTGGACAAAATTAACCTTAATGTCCTCCTCCATTTTGATTTTTTTAAACTAAATGTATATATTAAATGTATTTCTGAGCCTTGAACATTATTTCGGGGGAATTTCAAAAGTTCTTCTGAGATTTCAGTTTAAGGCAGCAGCATTTTCCACAAAGTCAATTTTCACTCACGGCTTTTACAAAAATAAATAAATACACTCTTTCGGTCCCGAGGAGAAGCCGCGTGATTGGTAGAACCGTGTGTGTAGGGGGCGTGTCTTCAGGGTAGGAGGCCTGTGATTGGTCAGACCAGGTCGCTGTGTCCGAACAGGCTCTGGTCCATGGGAGACTGCTGGGTCCAGTCGATGACGGCGGGTTTGAGCAGACCACAGCATCGGAGCTGGAAGAAGGACACCAGGTTCCTCAGCACGCCCAGACTGACCACACACACGAGGGACAGATTTATCAAGTTATTCACAGTAAGAACTGACCAGAGGTGGGACCAAGCAGTGTCCAAACAATACTCACTTGTAGGGGTTCTGGCTCAGGGAGACAGTCTGCCTCACTTTCCTCTGATGAACCGTGAGACTCTTTACTTCAGGAGTCGTTAATCCGAGAAACAGAATCTGGACAAACACAAGGCAGCACTTCATTATTGGATGTGGAGCAGCAGAGCAGTGCCCTTTAACCCCACGGACCGCAGCAGACCTGGTAGAGCTGTACGAGTAGCGTGGTGGAGGACCAGCAGCAGTGATACAGCGACAGGACGAACACCCCCAGGACCCAGGGAGAGCAGCTGAGGGCAGCCGAGCCCGCTGCCCACACACCCTGCTCCTGGTACCGCAGCGCGCAGTGGGACGACAGGTCTGAGGGAATAAACACATGCCTTAGGCAACACTAAAGTACATCAAGCCAGGTTTGTTCAGAAAATCTGCTTAAAATGTTTGGAAAAGTGAAAAAGTTAACATTGTGCTTAAATAAGATTATCTGTGTGAATGGCAGACGACTGATACGTGTGTGGTCAGTGACGGGATAGAGAACCACTCACAGACTATAGATTCATACAACATACAGCCTCCCATAAACATCAGAGACAGAAGGAACAGGACAAAGAAGTGGTGGTTTCTTGCTCCTAAAACAAAAAAAAAAAAAACGCACTTTTATTTAGCGTTCATTTAGACATAACCTTACACACATGCATTTTAACTTTATTTTTAATAAGGAACACTTGCATTAAATGTGGGATAGATAAGGATAAATGTCTTCAGTACAGAACAAAATGTAAAAAACAAACATTATACAAATTAAACCAAAGAAACATCTTTTACCAAAACGAGGGCTGTGTTTCAAACCCTGTTTTTGCAGCTGTTACAGAAGACAGACAGATTCTAATGAAGAAAGTGTTTGTACCGATGCAGCTGTTGGTCCAGACGGAGTGGTGGTCCTGTTTGGCCACGCAGGCGTCACAGTTGAAGCAGTGGTACGTCCTCATCGGCTTCTTTATCTGAACAAGAGCTAGTGTCAGTCCACTCATCTGAACAGGGTTTAGTTGGACTTGAACAAGTTTTAGTTGGATCTGAACAGGTTTTAGTTGGATTTGAACGGTTTTAGTTGGATCTGAACAGGTTTTAGCTGGATTTGAACAGGTTTTAGTTGGATTTGAACAGGTTTTAGTTGGATTTGAACAGGTTTTCGCTGGATTTGAACAGGTTTTCGCTGGATTTGAACAGGTTTTCGCTGGATTTGAACAGGTTTTAGCTGGATTTGAACAGGTTTTAGCTGGATTTGAACAGGTTTTAGCTGGATTTGAACGGTTTTAGCTGGATTTGAACAGGTTTTAGCTGGATTTGAACGGTTTTATGGATTTGAACAGGTTTTATGGATTTGAACAGGTTTTATGGATTTGAACAGGTTTTAGTTGGATTTGAACAGGTTTTTTGATGGATTTGAACAGGTTTTGATGGATTTGAACAGGTTTTAGTTGGATTTGAACAGGTTTTAGTTGGATTTGAACAGGTTTTAGTTGGATTTGAACAGGTTTTAGTTGGATT
Organism: Perccottus glenii; assembly: GCA_024416835.2. Classification (NCBI taxonomy): domain Eukaryota; kingdom Metazoa; phylum Chordata; class Actinopteri; order Gobiiformes; family Odontobutidae; genus Perccottus; species Perccottus glenii. Next base: position 614,954 of record CM044548.2, on the reverse strand, counting down.
TGAACAGGTTTTAGTTGGATTTGAACAGGTTTTAGTTGGATTTGAACAGGTTTTAGTTGGATTTGAACAGGTTTTAGTTGGATTTGAACAGGTTTTAGCTGGATTTGAACAGGTTTTAGTTGGATTTGAACAGGTTTTCGATGGATTTGAACAGGTTTTCGTTGGATTTGAACAGGTTTTAGTTGGATTTGAACAGGTTTTAGTTGGATTTGAACAGGTTTTAGTTGGATTTGAACAGGTTTTAGTTGGATTTGAACAGGTTTTAGCTGGATTTGAACAGGTTTTAGTTGGATTTGAACAGGTTTTAGTTAGAACTCACCATACATGAGGTGCAGAATATTCTCGGGTCCAAACATCCAGCTTCAGCCAAAACCAAGATGTTCTGAAACAGACGATAAACTCCACTTTAACTTCATTCCTTCGACTGAACACATTTGTCTTTATAACTGCTCACCATCTTCTTCTGCTCCTCGGTGGCTCTGATGAAGCCGGGGTCGGTCCGGCAGCTGCGGAGGTAATAATACAGCAGACAGGTGGTGTTCAGAGCAAACAGGATCTGGACTGTGGCTCCGGGGCCATCTGAGCTCAGGCGTCAAGGACTCATTATTGAATATTCACAGAATGTGTATTTAACACATTTAACAAAGAAAACCCCTCACACCTTCGGCAGAAACTTCTGAAAACTTAAAATGAAACAAAAGTATAAAAAATGTGTCTGTAAAAGGATATCAGGCAAGAACCAGAAGAACCATGTGACCAACATCCAGAAGATGGAGGCCATTAGAGCCGCCGACGGGAGCGGGTTCTGCAACACTGGGCTCAGGACATTTCTGTGAGACAAAAAAAACTTAGTTAAAGACTCTTTTTGGTAATTTTCACTTTAAAATGTTTATTAATCCTCTCTTGTTCAATCTATTGATCAGCTTATTATTTAGACCCGGTTTAGACCCGGTTACCTTGAAGCCAGGCTGATGACTCCGAAGACACAGGCCAGCAGAATGCCTTTGAGCAGCCACGACTCTGAGTTCATGTTCAAGATGGCTCCAACGCTCCCAAACAGCGCCGTGCAGATCAGAAACTGAAGGAATGTCTGGAGAAAACACACACAGAGCTTTTAGAGAAGGACACTCTTCATTAAACAACACCACTTGGACACTGATTGTACCTTGTATCTGTTGGTGACGCGGAGGCAGCGTGAGTTGGAGCGGACTCTCTCCTGTTTGATGTGGTTCAACATGTGGACGAGCAGAGGACTGTGCACCTGATGGGCCAGGTCGATCGGAGTGTGGCCCTGAAGTCACACACACACACTTCTTTTAAAAAAGGTCTGGACGACACTTTAATGTATGCGTTTTCTTTCTACACAATAGTTTTTCATGGCAACATGTTTACACTTTCAAAATCAAATGCTATTATGCTTTTCTTAAACTGCAAGATATCTTACATCTTATCCAATTTCTCATTTTCTTTGCTTTGTAAAACTCTAATTTTTGTACCCTGGTTTCTTTACACAAACAACAGAACTCACCTTTAAGACAAAGTGTTTTGGGTGAATAACTATAATTTTGATGAACCACTGAACTGACAGATGTAGCACTTTTTTAGTTGGACGTGAACAGGTTTCAGTTGGATGTGAACAGGCTTTAGTTGGATGTGAACAGGTTTGAGTTGGATGTGAACAGGTTTCATTTGGATTTGAACAGGTTTCAGTTGGATTTGAACAGGTTTCAGTTGGATTTGAACAGGTTTCAGTTGGATTTGAACAGGTTTTAGTTGGATTTGAACAGGTTTCAGTTGGATTTGAACAGGTTTAATTTGGATTTGAACAGGTTTTAGTTGGATTTGAACAGGTTTCATTTGGATTTGAACAGGTTTCATTTGGATTTGAACAGGTTTCATTTGGATTTGAACAGGTTTTAGTTGGATGTGAACAGGTTTGAGTTGGATTTGAACAGGTTTCATTTGGATTTGAACAGGTTTCATTTGGATTTGAACAGGTTTCATTTGGATTTGAACAGGTTTTAGTTGGATGTGAACAGGTTTCATTTGGATTTGAACAGGTTTCATTTGGATTTGAACAGGTTTTAGTTGGATTTGAACAGGTTTAAGATGGATGTGAACAGGTTTTAGTTGGATGTGAACAGGTTTGAGTTGGATTTGAACAGGTTTCATTTGGATTTGAACAGGTTTCATTTGGATTTGAACAGGTTTTAGTTGGATGTGAACAGGTTTTAGTTGGATTTGAACAGGTTTTAGTTGGATTTGAACAGGTTTCATTTGGATGTGAACAGGTTTTAGTTGGATTTGAACAGGTTTCATTTGGATTTGAACAGGTTTTAGTTGGATGTGAACAGGTTTCATTTGGATTTGAACAGGTTTTAGTTGGATTTGAACAGGTTTCATTTGGATTTGAACAGGTTTAAGATGGATGTGAACAGGTTTTAGTTGGATGTGAACAGGTTTGAGTTGGATTTGAACAGGTTTCAGTTGGATTTGAACAGGTTTCATTTGGATTTGAACAGGTTTTAGTTGGATGTGAACAGGTTTTAGTTGGATTTGAACAGGTTTTAGTTGGATTTGAACAGGTTTCATTTGGATGTGAACAGGTTTTAGTTGGATTTGAACAGGTTTCATTTGGATTTGAACAGGTTTTAGTTGGATGTGAACAGGTTTCATTTGGATTTGAACAGGTTTCATTTGGATTTGAACAGGTTTTAGTTGGATTTGAACAGGTTTTAGTTGGATGTGAACAGGTTTTAGTTGGATGTGAACAGGTTTGAGTTGGATTTGAACAGGTTTCAGTTGGATGTGAAAAGGTATAGCAGAAAGAGAATAATGGCTCACGTTGATGTTCTCTGAGTCGACGCTGGCTCCGGCCTCCAGGAGGATGTGAGCCGCGTCCACGTTTCCTGCCAGAACAGCGCAGTGCAGCGGCGTGTTCCTGTTCACTTTGTCCACGGCGCTCACAGACGCGTGGTTCTTGATCAGGAAGTTAGTGGGTTCGGGCCTGAGACCAGAAACAAACCAACGTTCTACCCATTATCCTTCACGACATTCTCTCAATAATCCTCAACACAGCGCATAAAATAAAAAGCCAAAATCAAGTTAAGAGATTTTTATCTGGGTTATTAATCTTATAATCGAGGCTCTAAACAACTTTATGAATGAAAGTCTTACCCGATGATCTTCTGAGCTGCTAACATCAGTGGTGTTTGTCCGTTACAGTCGGGTCCATCTACTTCCTGAAACACACACAAATACATGCAATAAAGAAGGGTTAGCCACTTTAAAAAATACTTTTCATTCATCAAATGCATCAAACAAACAAGAGCTAAACCTACTGGCTTTTTAATCAAAATTGAACCTAATGCTGTTCTACTCTTACAAACAGAAGGTTGAATACATTCCAGTGTTTAAAAAAAATTAAAAATAAAATAAAAAGCCTCAATAAGAGTCATTATGTGATTGATTTATGCCTTTTTTGCCCCATTTACAATAAAAAGCATTTCATTGTGTTGGTGCCCTCATGACTGAGCCGGCCAGAGGGGAGCGTATCAAAGAAACACTGTCCAGGCTGTGTGCGGTCAGACCTGAGCTTATTAGCTCCGTTTCTCAGCCGAGCAAAGTCAACTGTTTCCAGGGATGGAGGAGTATCCCCAATGATCTTTTCTGCCTTTTTCCTCCGAGGAGCAGCTGCAGGACCACACTGTGCATCCAGAACACTTCCTGTTGTGGTCTGATAGAAATGAATGAGGAGCTTCTGCAGGAGCTTAGTCCTTTAATGGTTCTCAGGAAAAAGAGCCTTCTTCACAAGATCTCTGGTGTTCTCTCCTCACGTCAGGTCGTCAGATACATGAACACCAAGCTATTTGAAGCTCCTCACCTGTTCCACCCCTTCTCCATCAATTTCCAATCTGGCACGCAGTATGTCCTTCTGTTTCATTAAATCAATGACCAGCTCTATTGTCTTGGTGGTATTGAGGACCAAGTCATTGTTCTGACACCAGGCTGTTTGGTCATTATTGATTATTGTCCCCACCACAGCTGTTTGTAAACTTGTACATGTAATTTGTGTTATGAGTCGTGTGTGTGTCCGTGTGAGTGTTTCTGTGCATCAGGGTCGTACCTGTCCCTTTGCCATGAGGTAGGCAGCGACAGCCATGTGCTGGAAGAGAATAGCCAGGTGCAGAGCTCGGTAACGATGACCATCTGAAGGTGGCCCTGTCTGAACAACACCAGCACACACAAGCACTTTAGAGAAGAAAGAGAAAAAACACTGCCTTCGCTTTTGAAGAGTAAAATAATTCTTCTTTTTTGCTGAGAATGTGATAAAGTTGTTCTACTTTAGTAGTGTGTATAAAGCTGAAAGAGTTGCTTTAATCTACTTTGTTTTCACTCTGAGGGCAATGCACACTAATGCTGCAACTTGTATGCAGTTAATAATAATAATAATAATAATAATAATACAGAAAAGGCTGATCTGATGATATATGGCTCTGTTTTAAAAAGAGAACATACAAACAATCATTTATTCAGAGCAAATAGTTCCTCATTGTTTTTGTCAAAAGCTTGCAAGAATTTTCCAAGTGTTTCCTGAAGTGTAACCGATGTTCTGGTCCTGCTCCAAACTTAAACTGTTCTGGCTTAATTCTCTAATTAGTCCATCTTCAGGTAAACCAGTCCAACCACGCCCCCTATTGGTGATGTTTGGAACCTCACCCTCTCCTTTGGCTCAGTCTAAAGCAGAATCACACTTTCAGCTCGTCCTATTATTCTTTTCAAATGGAACGCTCTCTTTGCAAACACAAACTTATTTTTTAGAAGAGAAGGTCCAAAGTGCTCAAGCTTCAGTAAGATAGTTGTTCGGTGTTGAAGGTGCTCTTTGGTATTGGGAACTAAAGTTCTTTCAAGAAAAAAGTTTGCTTTAACAAACATGTGGCTAATTCATTTGAAAAAGCATTAAAAAGGATTTTGCCTTTTTATTGGAGATACACAACACCTGAGTGAGGAGGAAGTGACATCACAAACTAAACCTTAAGAATGAATACATTTACATTTTTTTAAACTTATTTTATATTGTCTCCAGTTTTCTAATGATATTTGTAATGTTTAAATTATTACTTTTCTTTCTTTTCTCTCAAGCCCCCTACAATCAAGTCCTGGTTTAGTCCTGGTTTAGACCCGGTTTAGACCCGGTTTAGTCCTGGTTTAGTCCTGGTTTAGACCCGGTTTAGACCCGGTTTACATAATATAGTTTGTCGATTTCTTTATCATCTGTGTAATGTTGTTATTTAAAAAAAATAAAAATAAAATAAAGATAAATTGTGCATGGACCTGACGGCCCAGTGCAGCGGAGTCGAGTTGAGGTCTCCTCCGAGCTGATCCACTATGGCTCCTTTGGAAATGAAATACCTGCAGACGAACACAGACATCAGCCGGTCGTATGAAACGGTTTATTAATGAGGTTTTAAAGTCTGTTTCTCACTTGACCAGCTCTAATCGGTTGTTAATGGCCGCCCAGTGCAGCAGCGTCACGTTCTCTTTGTCCGGTTGTCTGACGTCGTAACCGGCCTCGAGCAGTTCTTTACAGCGGTCCAAGGCTCCGAACCTGACAACACACAAACAGATTCAAGTTATCTATTGGTTATGGCTGATGTCCCTGCAGGGCTACCGTAGCTCTGAGAAGGAAGAGTGTGACGTCTGGAAAATGTCACCAAAACTAAAACTGAAGAAAAGATGTTGTAATAGATCAGATCGAGTTGATATTCCAGCTGTTTGCACACAAACAGTGACATAATGTGTTTAGAATGAGTTACATGTTACATTTAGTCATTTAGCTGACACTTTTATCCAAAGCGACTTACATTAAGGTTCCATTCAACAGTGTTACAGCTGGAACACCACTGGAGGCAAGGTGGGTTAAGTGTCTTGCCCAAGGACACAACGACAGTATGAACTGTGGGGAGAGCGGGAATCGAACCGCCTACCTTCCGGTTGAAGAACGACCACTCTACCACTGAGCTACTGCGCCCCCGCAGGCCGTAATAACAGTAAAACACTATGGGACTAAATAGTGTTTTTTTTCTCCGTTACATAGGTTTTGTGATCATTGGGAGCTGAAATAGAAAAGTCCAAAGTTAATTGCACAGCCCTACATCACAGTAATGTGTACAATAATCTACAACTTTATTTTTATTCAAATCTGCCTTGTTTGAACCAGAAAGGTACGTGTCTCTGATAGGGATGGGTACCGAAACCCGGTATTAAACTGGCCCCGGGGCTAAATTATGAAAGACCGTAGTATCAGTAAGATCTGACGCTATCGGTTCTGCTTTCGTACTGGAGAGAGAAAAAATAATGTACTATGTATTTTTGCTTAATAATGTTATCGTGCACATTTTATCTCACCAAACATTTCTAATGTGCGATCATATTAAGACGTTTGTCTGTGAGATCTCTCATGCGCGCCGAGGAGGCTGTCTGTCACACACACACACACACACACAACAAGAACGAGCGCGGCGCACGCACAACAGTACGAAAACTCCCGCTTAATACAAAGAGTGAGAGAGAGCAAAACGTTCCAAAGTGTGGTTACACTTCTCTAGAGTTGATGCAGACAAATGTCATAAACAAAATGTTTGCATGTAAGGGCGGAAACACAAGCAATCTGTGCAGACAGAGAAATGCAAAGTTTTTGACTGCCTAGCTAGCTCGTCTCTGGTTGTTGCCCCATCTACACACGTGGACAAAATTGTTGGTACCCTTCGGTCAATGAAAGAAAAACTCACAATGGTCACAGAAAAAACTTTATTCTGACATAAGTAATAAATAAAAATTCTATGAATGTTAACCAATGAAAGTCAGACATTGCTTTTCAACCATGCTTCAACGGAATTATTTTAAAAAATAAACTCATGGAACAGGCCTGGACAAAATTGTTGGTACCCCTAACTTAATATTTTGTTGCACAACCTTTTGAGGCTATCACTGCAATCAGACGACTCCTGTAACTGTCAATGAGACTTCTGCACCTCTCAGCAGGTATTCTGGCTCACTCCTCATGAGCAAACTGCTCCAGTTGTTTCCGGTTTAAAGGGTGTCTTTTCCAGACGGCATGTTTCAGCTCCTTCTAAAGATGCTCAATAGGATTGAGGTCAGGGCTCATAGAAGGCCACTTTAGAATAGTCCAATGTTTTCCTCTTAACCATTCTTGGGTGTTTTTTGCTGTGTGTTTTGGGTCATTGTCCTGTTGCAAGACCCATGACCTGCGACTGAGACCAAGCTGTCTGACACTGGCCAGCACATTTCTCTCTAGAATCCCTTGATAGTCTTCAGATTTCATTACGATTTGTTTTCAACAATGGTGTCCTTCTTGGTCGTCTCCCATGTAGTCCACTTTGGCTCAAACAACGACGGATGGTGCGATCTGACACTGATGTTCCTTGAGCATGGAGTTCACCTTGGATCTCTTTAGAAGTCTTTCTGGGCTCTTTTGTTACCATTCGGATTATCCGTCTCTTTGATTTGTCATCAATTTTCCTCCTGCGGCCACGTCCAGGGAGGTTGGCTACAGTCCCATGGATCCCAAATTTCTGAATAATATGTGCAACTGTAGTCACAGGAACATCTAGCTGCTTGGAGATGGTCTTATAGCCTTTACCTTTATCATGCTTGTCTATCATTTTCTTTCTATTCTCCTGCGACACCTCTTTCCTTCTCTTCCTCTGGTCCATGTTGAGTGTGGTACACACCATGTCACCAGACAACACAGTGACTACCTGAAGCCCTATAAATAGGCCCACTGACTGATTACAAGATTGTACACACCTGTGGTGCTAATTAGTGCACACACCTTGAATTAAAATGTCCATTTGGTCACATTATTTACAGTCTTTTCTAGGGGTGGCATCAATTTTGTCTATGCCTGTTCCATGAGTTTATTTTTTTTTTAATAATTTCGTTGAAGCATGGTTGAAAAGCAATGTCTGACTTTCATTGGTTAACATTCATAGAATTTTTATTTATTATTACTTTTGTCAGAATAAAGTTTTTTCTGTGACCATTGTGAGTTTTTCTTTCATTGACCGAAGGGTACCAACATTTTTGTCCACGTGTGTACGTCTGGTATGTACGCTAAAATCATGTTGAATCAATGTTGTTCACATTTAAAATAAATGTAAAATCTCCCTGGTTTGTTAACCTTATGTAGAAATTCTGTTGATTTCTTTTGAGAGAATGAAATCAACATTTGTACCACTGTATGTTCTTTAGCAAAAAAATAGTTTATTTCATTTGTTTTACATTCATTTGTTTTTTGTATAATAGCTATTTGTTCAAACATGGCTGTTTCTTGCACTACAAATAATTGTTTTATTAATTTTACATAAAAAAATAAAGAAATGTTAATTATGTTCTTAAAAAAACCCACACACACAACACAAAGTACCAATAAGAATACCGTTAAAGTACCGGACCGTTAAGCAGTATCGGTAAGAGTAGTAATACCGTTAAAACCTTAATGATATCCATCCCTAGTCTCTGAGGACAACAGCCGCCGAGAGGAAGGCAGCTGTTTAGAGACCGTCTCTAAAAAGGGCAAAACTGAAGAGAAGTGAATAATAACTTCACTATGTATACTTTTATAATTTAAAAGAATTGTATAGAACCAGGAGGTAATGGACGTCTGACATGGGTTGGGTGACTGTAGACCCAAAGACAGTAGAGCTATTAGAGCTATTATTACAGTTAAACTATTTTTTCACAATTGTTTTTTAGTACATTTTGCTCGAAACGTGAACAGGAAACAGGATGTTCTTGATAGGTGTGACTGTATCAAGAGAATATTCACTCCATTTCAGTTCACACAGATGTTTTTAGGAGATTCAAATTAGACTCACAGGTCACATGATCCAAGATGCGTGTTGGTTATAGGGATGCTCATATTGACCGTTTAACCGTTAACCTAAAGTAAAAATTTTGAGCGAATAATACTATCAGTTAAACTAGGGATGCACCGATACCGATACCAGTATCTGGTATCGACCTCGATACCACATTTTTGAAACTACTCGTACTCGTTAAAAGTCCCCCGATACCTGGGGCCGATACCACGGTCTGAGAAATGTCTATGTTTGAGCGGCGTGTAAGGGGTTAATCACAGGCGCAGAGTGCCCGCCCCCAGGCCCCGGCTGCAGCTCAGAGCAGGGAGAACGAAGGAAAGACGAGACATGTCAGCCGTGTGGAACTATTTCAAAGTGAATGAAGACAAAACAAAACAAAGGCGGACTGCAAATTGTGCTCAGCTAAATTGTCCAGAGGAGGCTCAAAAGGTAGCGCATTTAACACAAGTAATTTAATCAAGCACCTAAAATCCCAACACGACAACGAGTATAAAGAGTTTACCCACGCTTCTAAACGAACACAACCCACACTGCCGCAAACTCTTGCAAGACGAGAGAAAATGTCCAGAGACAATCCATGTGCTGTGAAAATAACACAGGCAATCGTCGAGTACTTTGCATTGAGTGACCAGCCACTTTCGGAGGTAGAAAATGTGGGATTCATGCGTCTCCTCCATGTTATGATCTCCCAAGCCGCCGCTACATGACTGACACGGAGCTGCCTAGACTACACGTGAAAAAACACATCCACAGCCTACTGCAAGCCTCCTCTTCGTTTAGTTTCACCACGGATATTTGGACAAGCAGTGTTTGCCCCGTGCCTTGTTTTTTTGTTAAATTATTATATTTTTTTTATTAAGTACTCGGTATCGGTATCGGCGAGTACTGAAATGCAAGTACTCGTACTCGTACTCGTTTTCCAAAAAAGTGGTATGGGTGCATCACCAAGTTAAACGGTTTAAAACGTTTTTTTTTTTTTTAAGGTTCTTTTTTTTGTTTGCTGCATGGTCTGTGCGGCCATTGGTGCATATCCAGGTCCCGCCCGGAACCCGTCAGAGTTGGCTGGAAAATGTGTCAATCGAAGGCTAACACTTCCTGTTAGCATTTTAGTAGCTTTTTTCGCGGTCTCAAAAGGACTTATGGCTTTTATTATCAAAAGAAATGACAAAAAATGTCGCTGCTGATTTCAAGTTGGAAATACTTCTCTGCAGTTTTTGAGCCTTGGAGGATATAACATGTCTTGTGGACCTAATTATTTTACTGGATATTATTCCCTGGAGCTTTACGGACAGAAAGACACCACGCTAACGTGGATTTGTTGCTGTTTGAGTCTAAAAGAGCCATCTAAGGTAGGACAAGTCCAAACTAAATCTTTGTGCTTGTCTGTAAAAAAGGCTTTGGTTTCAGCGCTGTAGTTGTAACGTGTTAAAATGGTTTATATCGTCTGAAAGATGAGACTTTAAGCATTTAATTTGGTATATATATTGTTGGGGTTTGCATGACGAGGTGCAAGCACAATGCAGGCTTTCTTTTGTAGCGTGTTAACTAGGCTTGGGCGGTATCCAAATTTTGATACCGTCAAACCTCCTCCCTATTTTACCTCGGTATATGGTATTACCGTGAATAATTAAAAAAAATATGACGTAAGGCTCAGACAGCGTCACCAAACTGTTGGCTTGCGCCTAAACTGTTCAGAAACTGAATACCAAACACTAATACTGAAACAATAACAAAATAACATGCTCAACAATATAAACAACTTTTATTTGCAACAAATAGCAGTTTATAAAAAGTACAAATACAAGAGTCAAACAGAATTAAATGAACATAAACATCCAGAACAGTTTAGTAGTTTTTTAGAGTGTGGGACCTCTCATGAAGCACAGCACACAGCCATCACTTTTATTACGATCGCTGCTTTGATTAGCGCATTTGCGCTGACTATGTTTACCCTGCCTCGCCTCCTCGACTGGGTAAAGTGTCAGGATGACCAACACGTATTTGTCCCAAACAGCTGTCAATAGAAGCCGCATTATTCCCGACACCCCGGCACTACCGCGGCCATGGCAGTACACCCACCCCGGCTTCTATCACCTGTGCTAAAGGTAAAGCTGCAGGTGCTAAAGGTAAAGCTGCAGGTGCTAAAGGTAAAGCTGCAGGTGCTAAAGGTAAAGCTGCTAAAGGTAAAGCTGCTAAAGGTAAAGCTGCAGGTGCTAAAGGTAAAGCAGCAGGTGCTAAAGGTAAAGCTGCAGGTGCTACGCGCTCACAGCTTCCTTCCCAACATCCCCTTTACTACATGGCCAGAGCGACTAGTTTTCCTCCCGTTTCTTTCACTGATGTTTGGCAAAATGTGGGAAAAACAGCGTGTGCTTTATGAGAGACACTGAGAAAGGCACGAGCAGCGGCGCCGCTGTCCAAGTTACACACGCACTCACTCTCGCTCATTCTCACTTTCACTCGGCTGAAAAGACTCTAAAGGTAGATGTTCTCCCTCAGAATCAGAGTCAGCCATTACTAATACCAAAACTTCATCACAGGTGTATTTTTTATTTGTTATTTTCATGTTTATCAGCTCGCATGTAGAGAATGAGGCTTCTATTGAGCCGGTCCTGACACTCCCACTGAGACGTGTCTTTGAGGTCTTCTTCTACACATGGTAGTGGTGGACTAGAAACAAAGTACAGGGTGTCTGACCTCTGGTGGAAGGGAGTGGAAGCATAATTTAGCACATAAACCGGAAGTAGCGGCTGTTTTTTCCTGTTAAGTTGCTCGTGCGACTTTGGCGCTTAAATATGACGGTATTGAAACTGATACCGTTGCTATCTTTAGATACCGTGGTATACGATATTACCGTAATACCGCCCAAGCCTAGTGTTAACATCCCGGACCGGGACGTTGTACACTAAGCCGTTAATGCCAATTCAATATTATAATCTTATCAGTTAACGGTTAATAATCGATTAAGGAGCGGCGGTTGTCGGTCGTGAAAATTAATCAAAATGAGCATCCCTAGTTGGTTACATGCCGTTACTGCAATATAATCTTCTGTTTGTATGAAACGATGAGTTAATGTGCTGTAATAGGTTTGTGAGATCACAATCCAGTACATCTCAAACCTCTCCTTTGTTCACCTTTAACACATCACTGTGAGCTCTGCTGCTGACAATGGGTTGATTTAATCTAAAGGAGCAGACTAGTTTTTCAGGAAACGCCACCTTTGAACCAGAGCAGTCTGCACTAAACTCCTCTGAACACAGTTTACTGCCACTTACTACAAAACTAGAAAACCTGCACTCTTCATCTTTTAATTATTCTGTTTCTGTATTTTAATTCTCTTTCTTATTCTAAATCCTGTTTGTGTTCTACAATTCTGTAAAGCACTGAGTTACCCAGTTATAAATAAAATTGCCTTTCTAAAACATTCTTGTTGTCTGAGCGGAGACTCACTGCGTGGCCTGGACGATGTCCCAGCTGCTGCTTTCGTCCAGATGAGAGCGTTTTTTCGGCTGCTCCATGGTGCTTTCTGAGGTTTTGCCAAACGAACTGTGGAACCCCGGCGTGAACCCCCCGAACGCCGCCGCTTTGGGGCCGTGGCTGTGAGAGTGGCCCCCGTGTTCGTGATGGCAGCCGTCCTCCATGTGACTCTGATGGAAAAAACACCAAAAAACATAAATAATAATAATTATCCTGGATTTTCTTGACACTCTGTCTGACTAATGTACGCGGGGTAGAAGTAACAAACATTAAAGCTTTCTTTTTAGGACACTGTAAATGTTTATTCCCAATTCTTTTAAAGGGCAGTCACTAGAGCTGACAGCCTCTGGTCACCCACAAGTCTAAGGTCGGAGGTCACAGTCGAACAGTTCCAGAGGTTCCTTTAGCAGCGTTGTTCCAGTTGAGTCTAATGTCAGTGAATGCACCACAGCTCCTGCTCTGAACAGACTCCTGACTGTTTACTGAGACACGCACAGCTCTGATTAACAACAGGCTGCTGCAGCAACTCCAGCAGGAAACAAAGAAAACCGTGGTTATCACAGTCTGCCTAGTGTTGCTTTAAATACAGGGAGACACCAAGTTCAACTGGAAGCATTTTGCTGGCAAGAGAAAACTGTGATATGTTGTTATACTGTCATATTGAAGACACACATGGTATAACTCATATTTCAACAGACAGTAATGAATAAACCTGTTTCAATTATATTGAAACCTGTTCAAATCCAACTTTAACCTGTTCAAATCCAACTTTAACCTGTTCAAATCCAATTTTAACCTGTTCAAATCCAACTTCAACCTGTTTAAATCCAATTTTAACCCGTTCAAATCCAACTTTAACCTGTTCAAATCCAATTTTAACCTGTTCAAATCCAACTTTAACCTGTTCAAATCCAACTTTAACCTGTTCAAATCCAACTTTAACCTGTTCAAATCCAACTTTAACCTGTTCAAATCCAACTTTAACCTGTTCAAATCCAACTTCAACCTGTTTAAATCCAATTTTAACCTGTTCAAATCCAACTTTAACCTGTTCAAATCCAATTTTAACCTGTTCAAATCCAACTTCAACCTGTTTAAATCCAATTTTAACCCGTTCAAATCCAATTTTAACCTGTTCAAATCCAATTTTAACCTGTTCAAATCCAACTTTAACCTGTTCAAATCCAACTTTAACCTGTTCAAATCCAACTTTAACCTGTTCTAATCCAACTTTAACCTGTTCAAATCCAACTTTAACCTGTTCAAATCCAACTTTAACCTGTTCAAATCCAACTTCAACCTGTTTAAATCCAATTTTAACCTGTTCAAATCCTCTGTAAACAACCAGTGCAGGTGTAAGATTGACACTTTACTGATTTTACTTTGGAACGCTCCCCTTTTTAAAACATAAATATCCCACTAAAATGTTCTATTAATGTGTACTGTCTCGATACAGTATATGTTCTTTGCTCTTTTCCTATTTACCTTGAACTTATCACAAAGTGACTTCTACGAAAAGCCAAAGAGGAAGCAGTAATGCAATAGTTTTATTTTCCAAACTGAGGGACGTTCTTAAGAAATACCTACCATACCTTAAATATTATACTTTTGTCCACAACATTACTTTCCTTTTATACAGTTTTCCAGTTTTCTAACACACATCAGTGTCAGAATAAGTTAATGAAATAAAGCCATCATGTGTTAACTGGATGCACTTGACACTGTTTAATCAGCCATTTTATTAAATATTCAGCCTATTAATCAAGATTATTATTGGTGGAATACTCATAATAATCCCATGTTGTAAACATATGGTGAACCTGAACTATATATTTAAATACTATAATGTAGTGTTACAGCTGGATTCAGATTAAATAATTTAGCTCATTACATTTAAGCTTGTCATTTTAAGCCTAGAATAATACGATTGGAGTTCATTTTAGTGAGTTATGGACGTGGTTGTCTTCCTGGTCTTTAACTTGACACCATGTTAGAGGCTACATTTATCATTTATCTAAAAGGAAATAGACACATTTTGGAGCAAAGTTTGTAGAAAGAATGATTAAAAATCCGATGTCGGTCAATGGTGGCTAACTGTCAGCCGCCCGTGACAGTTGGGTTTGGAACGTTCACGGCACGTCTCCTAGCGACGAGCTGACGTCCGACCTACGGCTAATGCTAATGCTAACAGCACGGCGGTAAAAAGGAGAAATGTGAGACTGAGAGGGGTTTAAGATGATAAGTAAAGTGAAAAGAGTGAAAAGTGGTAAATAAAGAGAAGAAATGCACTCACAGAGTTGTCTGTAGCCCAGTCCATCTTGTTACAAAGGAGCGGAAATGACGTATGCTTTAGCCACCTGCCTTTAGAGCCTTTCAGCATAAATGCACGTATTCAACATTTTTTTATATATATATATTTTTTGTTACGTTTATAAAATATAATTTTGTCATCTGTATTTTTCGGTCAGTATTCGTTCGACAATATCTAATTAGACTAATATACATTTGTTTTACACATGTCTTCAATTGTTTTAGTCATCACGGCTAAATTAAACTTTAAAACTATCTCCTGGCTAACATGATGATAAAAGGTAAAAATATATTTCATCACATTATTTTATTATAAATAAAAAACTCCAACACTGTGCTAATTCCAAATGTTATTAGGAAATTCATATTTATATTTATTCTAATAAGGATACCAGGAGAGTTTTTTTCTCATAAAAACAGCGTCTTTTCTCCAGTGAATGCAGTGCACTGATAGATCAGAGCCTTTGTGGGTGGGGTTTATAAAGTCCAATAATAAGACAATGCATTTCCAATAACAGAGTTTCCTTTCCTTTGCCAAATACAACGCACCTTATGTCGGGTCAAAGGTCGGCAACATTTCACAACCGACTCCTTTTACAAATAGTTTCAGCTCACTTTAAAACTTATATACCATAGATGTTATTGTACAAATAGTGGAGTTGTTTAAATAAAAAAACAGATGTGATCATATAGTCTTTAAACACACTAAAACCTGTCCAAATCCATCTAAAACCTGATCAAAACCAAATAAAACCTGTCCAAATCCATCTAAAACCTGATCAAAACCAAATAAAACTTGTCCAAATCCATCTAAAACCTGATCAAAACCAAATAAAACCTGTCCAAATCCATCTAAAACCTGATCAAAACCAAATAAAACTTGTCCAAATCCATCTAAAACCTGATCAAAACCAAATAAAACCTGTCCAAATCCATCTAAAACCTGATCAAAACCAAATAAAACTTGTCCAAATCCATCTAAAACCTGATCAAAACCAAATAAAACTTGTCCAAATCCATCTAAAACCTGATCAAAACCAAATAAAACCTGATCAAAACCAAATAAAACCTGTCCAAATCCATCTAAAACCTGATCAAAACCAAATAAAACCTGTCCAAATCCATCTAAAACCTGATCAAAACCAAATAAAACCTGTCCAAATCCATCTAAAACCTGATCAAAACCAAATAAAACCTGTCCAAATCCATCTAAAACCTGATCAAAACCAAATAAAACTTGTCCAAATCCATCTAAAACCTGATCAAAACCAAATAAAACCTGTCCAAATCCATCTAAAACCTGATCAAAACCAAATAAAACTTGTCCAAATCCATCTAAAACCTGATCAAAACCAAATAAAACTTGTCCAAATCCATCTAAAACCTGATCAAAACCAAATAAAACCTGATCAAAACCATATAAAACTTGTCCAAATCCATCTAAAACCTGATCAAAACCAAATAAAACTTGTCCAAATCCATCTAAAACCTGATCAAAACCAAATAAAACCTGTCCAAATCCATCTAAAACCTGATCAAAACCAAATAAAACTTGTCCAAATCCATCTAAAACCTGATCAAAACCAAATAAAACCTGTCCAAATCCATCTAAATCCTGATCAAAACCAAATAAAACCTGTCCAAATCCATCTAAAACCTGATCAAAACCAAATAAAACCTGTCCAAATCCATCTAAATCCTGATCAAAACCAAATAAAACCTGTCCAAATCCATCTTAAACCTGATCAAATCCAAATAAAACCTGTTCAAATCCAACTTAAACCTGTTCAAATCCAACTAAAACCTGTTCAAATCCAACTAAAACCTGTTCAAATCCAACTTAAACCTGTTCAAATCCAACTTAAACCTGTTCAAATCCAACTTAAACCTGTTCAAATCCAACTTAAACCTCCTCTAAGCCATTATATTGAAAGTTTAAGTTGAAGGTCTCAAACAGGAAGTATTCTCTCTGTATCTATGCATCTTTTTTGCATATTTCACTTGCTCTCTTTGTTAATAGGAACTCCTTTTACAGCTCTCTGGTTGAATTTCCTTTAACGGAAACCTGTGCTGATTCAATAGATAACGCTTTCAAATAAGGCGTGTTAATAAACTATTTACTGTTAACAAATTAATAGATTACTTGCAATAATCCTTTTCCCTTTTTCATGTTGTTAAGCTCAAAACAATTGTCTGTGTTTTTGTTCAGTTCAGTCTAAAGCGAGGACTTGGAAAAGATGATGTTTTATTTCATGTATTATCTTCTTGTGGTCGCTTCACTTTGAAAATTTGGAACAAAAACACATTAAATGCACTGATTAAAGCTCTGAATAATGTACAAGTACTGACTAAGAAAAATAACATGGCTCAGAAGTATTTAATTAACAAATGAAATATTGTATAAAGCTTCAAAAACAAACCCTGTGCGTGAACAAACCTGCACTTTCTCCTCGAGAGCAGCAGATGGCACCACAGTCCAGTCTACGCTCACTCTCTGACCTTCCTTTTCCTTTCTTTATTTCTTTGTCCGGGCTTTTTGATTTGATGGATTAAACTTTAAATTTACTGTGAATGCAGAAATATGAAATTGAGGAACAACACTATAAAAAAAGTTTAAACTAAAACGTGTGCACGTTCAGGCCCGTGGAGGCTTTGTGTTTGTGTGTGAGCCTCTGCACCTCGAGGTCCGGGACAGTCTCAGCCTTACGACCAGGACAGGAGACGAAAGAGTTCAGATCCAAGAGCACCGTGTACTGGTCGGTTCATTTTCAGAATCACAATTGTTTATTAATGGCGACACTTGTTTTTGGAATTTGTTTTCGGTGCAGCACAACATAAACTCATATCGTCTGTGTCTCAGACCGGACAACAATAATCACATTTATCTGTAGAGAGAGGGTCAGAGGTCATTCATAGTGCTGGCTGGGATATGTGTCTGTGGTATAATGTTTCAGTGGATGGGGAGGGGCTGAATGAGAATATAAATTACCAAAGTAAACTATTATTGATGAAATAGGAATGTATTTTTGGGTAATTGAATTTTCTTTCTAGAAACAAGTTTTGAGAATGAGTCATTATTTGCATTTTTTTTTTTCATGGCCAATGTAAATAAAAGACATTTTTTAAATCTTTCTTATTGTCATTTTCTACTTCGTGGACTGTATTAAAAAAAAAACACAAAGAGACAGAAACAAACACCATCCATTTTTTATTTTTTGAAATGTTGTCGTAGGGAAGAGCACTAAATGCAGTTGCTGCTGTTTACTGCTGAACACTGGTAATTATTCAGTCAAATGTAGAAAGAATGGCATTGAAAGGGCCTTTGAGGATTTATTCTGAAATCACAAATACCAACCTTATTTTTCTTACTTTTTCCTCGTAAGAAAGTCAAAGATGCTCAGTAGAACTAGCCTTTCTCCAAACTGGTACAACTGGGACTAAAATGACATCCACTAGTGCTATTAGTGAACATTCTGATGCGTACAAGTACTACTAACATTTACACTCACCTAAAGGATTATTAGGAACACCTGTTCAGTTTCTCATTAATACAAGAATCTAATCAACCAATCACATGCTTCAGTGCATTTAGGGGTGTGGTCCTGGTCAAGACAATCTCCTGAACTCCAAACTGAATGTCGGAATGGGAAAGAAAGGAGATTTAAGCAATTTTGAGCGTGGCATGGTTGGAGTATTTCACAATCTGCTCAGTTACTGATTTTCACGCACAACCATTTCTATGGTTTACAAAGAATGGTGTGAAAAGGAAAAACATCCAGTATGCGGCAGTCCTGTGGGAGAAAATGCCTTGTTGATGCCAGAGGTCAGAGGAGAATGGGCCGACTGATTCAAGCTGATAGAAGAGCAACTTTGACTGAAATAACTGTTACAACCGAGGTATGCAGCAAAGCATTTGTGAAGACACAACACGCACAACCTTGAGGTGGATGGGCTACAACAACAGAAGACCCTGGGTACCACTCTTCTCCACTACAAACAGGAAAAAGAGGCTGAGACAGTTGAAGAGTGGAAAAATGTTGCCTGGTCTGATGAGTCTTGATTTGTGTCGAGACATTCAGATGGAAACAGGCGGACGTAACAGCGCGGCTTCTGCAGTGATGCATTCGAGGCACCGGTCTCGGGCTCTGTTCCTACTCTCACCTGTGGGTCATGATCTCAGATACAGGCTGAAAAGAGTTTCCTCCTCAGGAGCAGCCAGGCGCTCCCTCAGAGAGACAAGCTCAGAGTAGAGCTGAGGATCCTGGGAAAATGTTCCGGGCATGTCCCAGCGAGACGAGGCCCCGGGAAAACCCAGGACATGAGCTGGAGGAAGTGTCTGGGGAGGGGGAAGTCTGGGCGTCTCTGTCAGACTGCTGACCCTGTGACCTGACCTTGTGACCTGACCCTGAATCAGAGGAAGAAGATGGAGAGAAGTTTTAGAACATGTTTTGAGTAAAGAATGAAAAGGTTGAGACTGTGTTCTGCTAAAACCACAAAGAACCAGAGTTTCAGATTAAAACAAAGAGACCAGCTCTGATTGAGCACCAGACGAGACAGGACTGACTGAAATGTAACGCTCTGAAGACGAGCTGCCCCTGAACTTGATAAAACAATCAAATCAAAGCCTCTGCTGGTGAACTTTGACCTCTTAACTCCCTCTGTTGTTTTATATCTGAGGTCTGACGAGCGTCTGATTTAGTCCTGAGACTGAACAGGTCAGTTCCAGCTCTGACCTCTGACCCCTGATCACTGCTGGTGTCAAAGACGGGCCATGAACCTGGATTTGAACTCAGTGGCGTTACAAGAGAATCTTTCCTACAGCATCTAAGGTCTGGGACACATCCTTCTAAAACCTGTTCAAATCCTTCTAAAACCTGTTCAAATCCTTCTAAAACCTGTTCAAATCCTTCTAAAACCTGTTCAAATCCTTCTAAAACCTGTTCAAATCCTTCTAAAACCTGTTCAAATCCTTCTAAAACCTGTTCAAATCCATCTAAAACCTGTTCAAATCCTTCTAAAACCTGTTCAAATCCATCTAAAACCTGTTCAAATCCTTCTAAAAACCTGTTCAAATCCTTCTAAAAACCTGTTCAAATCCATCTAAAACCTGTTCAAATCCTTCTAAAACCTGTTCAAATCCTTCTAAAAACCTGTTCAAATCCATCTAAAACCTGTTCAAATCCATCTAAAACCTGTTCAAATCCTTCTAAAACCTGTTCAAATCCTTCTAAAACCTGTTCAAATCCATCTAAAACCTGTTCAAATCCATCTAAAACCTGTTCAAATCCTTCTAAAACCTGTTCAAATCCATCTAAAACCTGTTCAAATCCTTCTAAAACCTGTTCAAATCCTTCTAAAACCTGTTCAAATCCATTTAGTCTGAGGCCTTCAACTTGAGCTCAAAGAGAACTGTCGACTCAAAGTGAATGAGTCAAACAAAGATGTAGGGCTCAGGGGAAGAACTGGGACTGGGCTTCAGTCTAATATCCACACCACAGAACCTCTGAAGCACATGGCTCCAGGTCTCTAAACTCGATCCACAGAGGTCACATGACTGCGTCCCTGCTGGTTATTAGTGTCTGTAGACTCTTTATGGACATTATTAGAGCTGCTCTGGCGCTAACAGCAGCATTAGCCACAACACAGAGGACAGCACAGGCAGTGGTTTTTAACATCCAAAATAAAAAAACTCAAATTAATCAAACTAATTCCTTTTAAAGCCCAGCCCAAACATCTCTTCACAAGGACTCCCTCTGCAGCTCTTCTCTGGATGTTAGTCATTTTAAAGCCTCGATCGATCGGCCTGTCCTCTTCTGTTACTGCCTTTCATCAGCGGCCGACAGCGCCACATTAAACCTGAACGCCTTCGATCCGAGCTAAACTGCCAACGACACCGGCCGACACCAAGGACACAGGGTTTAAAAAGTCGCTCTGATTCCAGGACTTACGACCCAAAGTCAGTCTGCTCCGAGTCACGTGGTTCTGGTTTCACTCAGACTCTGTCTCTGCAGCTGTTAAAACTGTGAAACCTCTCCAGTTTATTACGGTACATTAATGTTTTAATATTCAAATGAGGCCTCATACTTACATTTCCAAAAACAAAATCTGTGAATTGGAAAAGACCAGGTTTAAAATTCTTGGTTCTTTTTGACGACAGATTAAATGAAAGGGTCTTATTTTATGCTTTAGTAAAGACTGACAGTTTTTGACAGGTAAAGACTCTAATAAAGAATTGTTGACCACGGAGTGTTTTCCATTTCCTCAAACATCGTTCTAAACAATGACCTGTCGAAGAATAACCTCAAGGCTGAACATTCAGATTCTTTTAACGCACATTTATCAAGTTTTTAATACGACCAAAGCAACATTGAAGTTAGGTGGAATTCTGTTTTGTACATGTGACCATGAAACACAACGAGAGCGTTTAATGTTTCACTGAATCAAAGAGAAAATGGTTCCTCAGTGGTTTTCTTTAAACAAGACAAAAAATTAATTTATTCATTTCTCTTCGTCCCGTTCAGACTCACGGAGGTCAGAGTTAGTCCAGACTTAGACCAGGTCCAGACTCACGGAGGTCAGAGTTAGTCCGGTCTTAGACCAGGTCCAGACTCACGGAGGTCAGAGTTAGTCCGGTCTTAGACCAGGTCCAGACTCACGGAGGTCAGAGTTAGTCCAGACTTAGACCAGGTCCAGACTTAGACCAGGTCCAGACTCACGGAGGTCAGAGTTAGTCCAGTCTTAGACCAGGTCCAGACTCACGGAGGTCAGTGTTTGAAGGAGACAGAGTTAGTCCAGACTTAGACCAGGTCCAGTCTTAGACCAGGTCCAGTCTTAGACCAGGCCCAGACTCACGGAACCCTGCAGAGGGGGAGCATTCAGGGACAAACAGGACACAGATCAGAACTAAAAGCACAACATTGATTTGTCAAACATCAATTTGTAAATCCACTGACCTGCTCAGGACCGACCCAGATGCAGACCGAGGGCTAACAGCAGAAACAATACAACACATAATGATTTTGAGAAAAAACTTTTAAAAAAACAAAAGAAGAATTCACCCTTGTTTTTACAAATGTCTGTCTCCAGTTGACTGCACACTTCTTTCTGTTGCCGGGTCAGTTGTTTGAGTCTGTCCATCGCTGAGGCTCGTGGGGGAGGGGGGTCCCAGAGGAGCCACAGAACTGTCTCTCATCAGCGACAGAACATCCATCAGGTCAGAACTGAGAGCCACAGCACACCTTCAGACCCCGGAGTTAAAATCCTGAATGATCTGTCATCAGACGTCTGCTGCAGAAACTAAAGTCCTGTCTCTATTTGAGAAGTTAAAGGCATTTGTGCATTTACAGTGAAACTCAGTTATTTTATTTATAATAAATGTTTCTTTTGTTCAACTAAACATGTTCTCACAGTAAAAACTCCAACAGACGCCATGACTGTAAACATAACTGACCTGAAGGATGTTTCTCACTCGCTCCTCCTCCTCCTCCTCCTCCTCCTCCTCCACCTCCACCTCCTCCTCCTCTTCCTCCTCCTCCTCCTCTTCCTCCTCCTCCATCCTCCTCCTCCTCCTCCTCCTCCTCCACCTCCTCCTCTTCTTCTTCGGCGCTTCTCCCTCGAGGCACAAACACTTAACTCTGAAACGACCGGCGGATGCCAAAAATTACTATTGACATTTCAATCGAGGCTGAGTGGCTCGAGGGCCTTCAGCGGCGACGGGACATTAACATGTCAATGGAACAAAACCGTGTTCTAAAAACGAGAGTCTGCAGCAGATCTGAGGACGACACAGGACACACTCACCTGGACAGGTTTAGAAGAGTCACTCTGTTTAGCTCCTCCTCTTCCTGTCTGTTTAAAATTAGTCCTGGTTAAGTCCTGGTTTAGACCTGGTTTAGACCTGGTTTAGACCTGGTTTAGTCCTGGTTTAGACCTGGATTAGACCTGGATTAGACCTGGTTTAGTCCTGGTTTAGACCTGGTTTAGACCTGGTTTAGACCTGGTTTAGACCTGGTTTAGTCCTGGTTTAGACCTGGATTAGACCTGGATTAGACCTGGTTTAGACCTGGTTTAGACCTGGTTTAGACCTGGTTTAGACCTGGTTAAGTCCTGGTTTAGTCCTGGTTTAGACCTGGTTTAGTCCTGGTTTAGTCCTGGTTTAGACCTGGTTTAGTCCTGGTTTAGTCCTGGTTTAGTCCTGGTTTAGTCCTGGTTTAGACCTGGTTTAGACCTGGTTTAGACCTGGTTTAGACCTGGTTAAGTCCTGGTTTAGTCCTGGTTTAGACCTGGTTTAGTCCTGGTTTAGTCCTGGTTTAGTCCTGGTTTAGTCCTGGTTTAGACCTGGTTTAGTCCTGGTTTAGACCTGGATTAGACCTGGATTAGACCTGGTTTAGACCTGGTTTAGACCTGGTTTAGACCTGGTTTAGACCTGGTTAAGTCCTGGTTTAGTCCTGGTTTAGACCTGGTTTAGTCCTGGTTTAGTCCTGGTTTAGACCTGGTTTAGACCTGGTTTAGTCCTGGTTTAGACCTGGATTAGACCTGGATTAGACCTGGTTTAGACCTGGTTTAGACCTGGTTTAGACCTGGTTTAGACCTGGTTAAGTCCTGGTTTAGACCTGGTTTAGACCTGGTTAAGTCCTGGTTTAGTCCTGGTTTAGACCTGGTTTAGTCCTGGTTTAGTCCTGGTTTAGTCCTGGTTTAGTCCTGGTTCAGTCCTGGTTTAGTCCTGGTTTAGACCTGGATTAGTCCTGGATTAGACCTGGTTTAGACCTGGATTAGTCCTGGTTTAGACCTGGATTAGACCTGGATTAGACCTGGTTTAGACCTGGATTAGACCTGGTTTAGACCCGGTTTAGTCCTGGTTTAGTCCTGGTTCAGTCCTGGTTTAGTCCTGGTTCAGTCCTGGTTTAGTCCTGGTTTAGACCTGGATTAGTCCTGGTTTAGACCTGGATTAGACCTGGTTTAGACCTGGTTTAGTCCTGGTTTAGACCTGGATTAGTCCTGGTTTAGACCTGGATTAGACCTGGTTTAGACCTGGTTTAGTCCTGGTTTAGACCTGGATTAGTCCTGGTTTAGACCTGGATTAGACCTGGATTAGACCTGGTTTAGACCTGGTTTAGTCCTGGTTTAGACCTGGATTAGACCTGGATTAGACCTGGTTTAGACCTGGTTTAGACCTGGTTTAGACCTGGTTTAGACCTGGTTAAGTCCTGGTTTAGTCCTGGTTTAGACCTGAATTAGACCTGGTTTAGTCCTGGTTTAGACCTGGTTTAGTCCTGGTTTAGTTCTGGTTTAGACCTGGTTTAGTCCTGGTTTAGTCCGGGTTTAGACCTGGTTTAGTCCTGAATTAGACCTGGTTTAGACCTGGTTTAGTCCTGGTTTAGTCCTGGTTTAGACCTGAATTAGACCTGGTTTAGTCCTGGTTTAGACCTGGTTTAGTCCTGGTTTAGTCCTGGTTTAGACCTGAATTAGACCTGGTTTAGTCCTGGTTTAGACCTGGTTTAGTCCTGGTTTAGTTCTGGTTTAGTCCTGGTTTAGACCTGGTTTAGTCCTGGTTTAGACCTGGTTTAGACCTGGTTTAGTCCTGGTTTAGACCTGGTTTAGTCCTGGTTTAGTTCTGGTTTAGTCCTGGTTTAGACCTGGTTTAGACCTGGTTTAGACCTGGTTTAGACCTGGTTTAGTCCTGGTTTAGACCTGGTTTAGTCCTGGTTTAGACCTGGTTTAGACCTGGTTTAGACCTGGTTTAGACCTGGTTACGTCCTGGTTTAGACCTGGTTTAGTTCTGGTTTAGTCCTGGTTTAGTTCTGGTTTAGTCCAGGTTTAGACCTGGTTTAGACCTGGTTTAGACCTGGTTTAGACCTGGTTTAGTCCTGGTTTAGTTCTGGTTTAGACCTGGTTTAGTCCTGGTTTAGTCCTGGTTTAGTTCTGGTTTAGTCCTGGTTTAGACCTGGTTTAGTCCTGGTTTAGACCTGGTTTAGACCTGGTTTAGACCTGGTTTAGTCCTGGTTTAGTCCTGGTTTAGACCTGAATTAGACCTGGTTACGTCCTGGTTTAGACCTGGTTTAGTTCTGGTTTAGTCCTGGTTTAGTCCTGGTTTAGTCCTGGTTCAGTCCTGGTTTAGTCCTGGTTTAGACCTGGTTTAGACCTGGATTAGTCCTGGTTCAGTCCTGGTTTAGTCCTGGTTCAGTCCTGGTTTAGTCCTGGTTTAGACCTGGATTAGTCCTGGTTTAGACCTGGATTAGACCTGGTTTAGACCTGGTTTAGTCCTGGT
>CM044548.2:550000-580000 GCA_024416835.2 Perccottus glenii | reverse complement strand
AAAACACTAAAGGCCAGTACGCACTCCGCAAGATCTGAGACATCATTGTTTTCTCGCCACTTGTTCTTACCAGGCTCAAGGATGTTGTTCACACGATGTTGAGTTTATCCCGATAATGTAAAAAACAAACCAAAACAATATTGTCCAATTAAATTACATGATCAGAATAAATGTGAAGCACTGAGAAGCTAAACTGTCTCATCAGCGTTTGGGCTAAACAGCACCACCTAGTGTAATTCTTAAGAAAGGCCTGTTTTTGTTTGGACCAGTTTTAAATGCAGCTGTGAACGCTCGCTGGCCCAGAGCTCTTTGCACCAAATTGGTTTGTTTTTGTCTAAAATGAATAAAGCTAACTAATGTGTACACACCTTAAACACAACGCCCCCTACAGACCACAAACATGAATTACGAGCATTATATTTATCTTGTGCTGCAGCTGGATTATCACGGGATTTGGGAGTTCAAAACTAACAACAATCCATCTTGAACTGCTCTAAGTAAGTATTCACGGCTGAAGCCTGCTTAATAAGTTACTTTTTAAGAAATAAAATCTGTCTGAAGCTGAACTTTGTCTATAAGTTATAGCTGTGATAATTAGCCTGTTAGCATCATTCTTCTTGCCGTTGGTGTGATGTGAACATGTGTGGTCCTGTTTTTATCTGGGAGAGTGTCAGCTGATTAAAAATAAGGAGCGAACGCCGTCGGCTCATGTCACAGCTCCGAGGCGTCGCTAACTCCTACACTAACGTCGCTAACATGCTGCTAACACTCAGCGTTAATCGGATCGGACGGATTATTGTGGAAGTGTGCCCTGCTCTCGTTTCAGGAGGAGTTAATTGGCTCTGATAACAAAGAGAGAAAAGGCTCCGTCTGCTAGAGACGTTTTTATTTTTGGAAAAAGGGACGAGGAGTGAGACCTGAAAGAAATGGTGAGAAATGATGCAGGACTCGAGCCAAATGTGGTGAATATTCAGTGTTTGCACAGCAGCCCCGTGACGAGGACACGCCTAATTTTAATGTCTGTGATGAACATTTATGAGCTTCACTAAAAACATTAAAGTATCATAAAGGAGGCAGACATTACACCTTCACTGGACAGGTCAAAAGGTTACAGTTACAGAAAAACCTACAACAGAAAAATGTCAAACTAATGCAATATTTCAAAATATTGAATGAATTTATTGAAATAAACCCTTTAATGTAATTCAGTGTTAAGCATTAGTTAGGTTTTTTATGATCATTACGTTATAAACATTGTTATAAATGTTTAATCAATAAACCCATTTAAATTATAGAAATATTTCAGTTTATACTTTATTAATAGTTAATTACACATGTATTAATGTTTAACTGTTTTATGGATTATTCAAAAGTTAGTGAAAAACGTGTTGAGAGAGAAAAAAGACGACGAGTGAATCTTAGGTAAAAATCTTGCAATTTTATTTGCATATAAAGGCAGCTAAATATATCACAATGAACAGAAAGAACTAACATCTGAGTGAATACAATCAGAAAAAGAGAGAGGAACAGCACAGAAACAGAGCATTTACAGCAACAACTATTGGCAACAACTTTTTTTTTGTGCTCGCAAGATTGCCTCGACACAGTGCAAACAGAATCATAACAGAAGAGTTTCAGAGACTAACGAGAGCTGGGTTTAGTTTATTCAGGCGACAGTCCACCGCCTGCCGAGTGTGACCATTCCTCTCTCAGATTAAATCAAAGACGGGTGGAGGCCCAGGAGGGACATAGGAAAGCAACAGACAGAGTTCAATAGAGAGTTTAAATGTGAGAAATAAAATTAGCACAAGATAAGTTTGGTTCAGTCAAAGTCAGCTGTTTCTAACCAAGAATTCACATGGATTAAACCCGACTAAACGCTGCTTTCTAAAACCTCAAAGTATAGAAATAAACAGACTAAACCTGAATTGTTGCGATTATATTTTTCTACATTCTCGGCTCTGTTCAGTTCTTATCCCCGTGTTACTTCCCCATGTTGCCTTCAGGCGTCTGTAAATGTGAGCTTTTAAAAAACATTTTTTGAATCTCACGTGGTTCACATGAATATATCTCATATCTATATTTATACATACATTTCTCAGATCAGCTGCAGGTGGAGGGAGAAAACAGGAAGGAGGCTTTAATAATAAATAATAGAAAGGACTGAAGCTAAATTAAAGCTGGTTTAAGGCAGCGTCCCTCAGGCTGCGTCCACATTGAAGAGGTTTCAGGAGAAAACTGGGATTTAGGACAAAAAGGTTTTAAAATTAAAATGTTCTAGACTTTTGTGGTTCAGAGTTAGTGAGGTTTAGTTTCTACTGATAAACCAGGCTTAACGCAAGATCTAAACCTGGATTAAAGATTATCAAAGATAATTCAACACTAAACAGAGCCTCATCATGACTAAAGCCAGGACTAATTTAGGATTTAATTAATCCAACACTAAACTAGGACTAAACCAGGACAAAGACTGATCTAAATCTGGACTAAACCTTGGACTTAACTGGGATTTATTAGGACTAAACTAACTCAAAACCTGGCCTAAGTTAACCAGGTCTACAAGAGATCCAAACCTTTGAAAGAGCTGTAATTAACCCAAAGACTAAAAACTTCAAAATCATTCAAAACCAACAGAAAACCGAGACCTAAACCTGGACTAATCTGGGATTTAACTAGTCTTAACTAGGACTAACCCTTGGACTAAAGGCAGGAATAAAACTTTAAAGCAGGATTAAACCTGAGTTAAACCAGGTCAAGAAGAAATCCAAACCCTGAAAGGAACTGTAACTAAAAACTATAACTGAACAAAGACCCAAGACTAAACCTGGACTAACCCAAGAATAAACCTGGACTAACCCAAGACTAAACCTGGACTAACCCAAGAATAAACCTGGACTAACCCAAGACTAAACCTGGACTAACCCGAGAATAAACCTGGACTAACCCAAGACTAAACCTGGACTAACCCAAGAATAAACCTGGACTAACCCAAGACTAAACCTGGACTAACCCAAGACTAAACCTGGACTAACCCGAGAATAAACCTGGACTAACCCAAGAATAAACCTGGACTAACCCGAGACTAAACCTGGACTAACCCGAGATTAAACCTGGACTAACCCAGGACTAAACCTGGACTAACCCAAGACTAAACCTGGACTAACCCAGGACTAAACCTGGACTAACCCAGGACTATACCTGGACTAACCCAAGACTAAACCTGGACTAACCCAAGACTAAACCTGGACTAACCCAGGACTAAACCTGGACTAACCCAGGACTAAACCTGGACTAACCCAAGACTAAACCCGGACTAACCCAAGACTAAACCCGCACTAACCCAAGACTAAACCCGGACTAACCCAAGACTAAACCTGGACTAACCCAAGACTAAACCTGGACTAACCCAAGACTAAACCTGGACTAACCCAAGACTAAACCTGGACTAACCCAAGAATAAACCTGGACTAACGGCAAGACTAAACCTGGACTAACCCAGGACTAAACCTGGACTAACCCAGGAATAAACCTGGACTAACCCAGGACTAAACCTGGACTAACCCAAGACTAAACCTGGACTAACCCAGGACTAAACCTGGACTAACCCAGGACTAAACCTGGACTAACCCAAGAATAAACCTGGACTAACCCAGGACTAAACCTGGTCTAACCCAAGACTAAACCTGGACTTTCAGAATCAAACCCTGGTTTTAAACCAAGACAGATCAGATAACCCTAAGTCTATGTCCAACCAGATCTAAAAGACCTAAACCCTGGACTAAACCAGGTCTGAACTCTTCTTGTTTTAACCTGAAACTGAACCAGTGTGGGCGCAGCCTCAGCCGATAAGAAAAAAAAAAGAATAAAAGCAATGGTAATAAAAAGGCGCTAAACAAAAACAACGCAGATAAAACAAATGTGGCATCCATCGCAAAACTTTACAAATTCACAAAAAGCATCATTATTTTACAGATTTGACCAATATTTATAACAAGAAAAAGATTGTATCAACCACAAACCGCCGAATGAAAAAGAGAATATCGGCATTTGGAGAATTTAACCTCGAAAGCTGGTGGTTTATAGACTTTTAACAAGCTTTTTCTTTTAAAAACCATTTACATTTCAGTTTTTGCTGCTGAGACACTGTGTGAATAAAAAAAAAGAAATGACATTATTTATGGAGTAAACAACCAGCTGTTTAATTGTTTTTCATTTGAAGAGCTCCTCAGTTTTTCTCTAAAGTGACATTTTTAATAATTACATGTTTTTGTTTTGTAAAAGTAAACGTCTTCCTTTGAGACCAGGATTGCTGAAGCAGAGTTGAGTGAATGTGACAGAAGTGAAATTTTCCTGAAGTAAATTATTTTGTCTTTAAAGCAAACCAGGTTCAATGGAAATAAAAGTTAAACTGCTTTAAATCTTGTTGAAACATCAACCTAGTTAAAAACCCTGTATAATTAGAAAATGGCAGTAAAAATGGGAGTAAATAAACAGAAAAAATAAATAAATTTAGACTGGTCTTTTTACATTTTAACTGGTGACTATTGAAAAGTGTCAGGATTTTTCAGAAACTGAGGAAAACCTATTGTTGCAGCTCCATAAATATATATATATATATATATATATATATATATATATATATATATATATATATATATATATAGAAGAAATCTATTTTATTCAAAAACATTTGCAATAAAAACATTTAGAATATATTTTACAGGATTTCTATGGGGTTTCATCACTTTGTTAAAATTCTGAAAGAAATTTAGAAAAATGGCAGATTTTCTCAGCAGTGAATAACTATGGCACAAAACCAAACGCCCGATATTCTCCTTAAGCCACGCCTCAATATATCCAAGCCCTTCCTCAAAGTATAAGCCCCGCCTCACAAAAACCCTTCTCTTTACAACAATAGCTTAGAGAAAATTCAGCAAAGAAACACTTATTTTGGCGACACCTTTCTCCGAACGACGCGCTGCCGAGTGGATTTTTACGAATGCTTGGCTGAAGTGTAGCAGCGAGACGTTCGGTAAAAAGAGCATCCGTGTTTGTTTATTTTTTTAATTAAAGGAGACGTATTTATAGAAAAGAGTGGCGCTGGTGGGCTCTCAGGACGAGGGGGGGTTGGGTAAGTCGAAAACAATGGGAGGGTTGGTCGGCTGGAAACTGACGGTGCACGTCGAGGCGTTGACGAAGGTCGTGTAGCCGTCCGTCATTAAACCGTAACCTGAAGAAAAAGAAACACGTTAGACACAGAGCAGACAAGAATTAAGTTTAAGTAGAAAGGAAAGAAAAAGACTCTTACAAAACCTATATAATTATGAGATGAAATATTAAAAAGAAAGGGGGAAAAAAGGACAGAAAAGAGTTCGTGTACGTGGCGGCCAAAAGATTTTCATTTTGAAAGAAAAACTAAATCAGAAAACAGGTTTTTCCCGATTAACAATCCAGAAATTACCCTATTGTTTTAAAAATGAAAATTGGGAAACCAAAAACCAGCCGGTATTTGATTTCATATTAAATTAATAAACCAAAATTTAAAAATACAACTAAATATTTAACATTGTGATATGCAGCTACCGGTTAGCCACCGCGGGTCTCTCTGAAGACCTACTGCAACAATCCTTTTGAAAATTGACACGAGACAACCTGCTCCTCTCTAACACCTCACCACAGTCCTACTGCTCCTCTCTAACACCTCACCACTGTCCTACTGCTCCTCTCTAACACCTCACCACAGTCCTACTGCTCTCATACATGTCCTACTGTCCTACACCACAGCTCCTCTCTAACACCTCACCACTGTCCTACTGCTCCTCTCTAACACCTCACCACTGTCCTACTGCTCCTCTCTAACACCTCACCACTGTCCTACTGCTCTCATACATGTCCTACTGCTCTCATACATGTCCTACACCACAGCTCCTCTCTAACACCTCACCACTGTCCTACTGTTCCTCTCTAACACCTCACCACTGTCCTACTGTTCCTCTCTAACACCTCACCACTGTCCTCCTGCTCCTCTCTAACACCTCACCACTGTCCTACTGCTCCTCTCTAACACCTCACCACTGTCCTACTGCTCCTCTCTAACACCTCACCACAGTCCTACTGCTCTCATACATGTCCTGCTCCACTCTAACACCTCACCACTGTCCTACTGCTCTCATACATGTCCTACTGTCCTACACCACAGCTCCTCTCTTGGCTCCTCTCATACGCTTTCTCTGAAGATTTAGAAGAAAATACAGAGAGGAGTCCAGGAGAAGTTTCTCTGATTACATCTGAGTAGAAGGTTTGAAAATGGCTTTGAGCCTGAGATAAGGCCACAAGCTTAAAACGTAGTCCTAAGTCTGGACTCGAGATGAAGACTAGTCATGATTACAACACCACAAACATTACTTAAATCCAGCAGCAGCAGCTTCATGTTTGTTCTTTTTCTGTGGTTAACCAAACCCCAGTTTTTCCTTCACAGGAACATTTAACAGATTTTATGCCTTCTACCAATACTTCAGGTTAAATAAAAAAGTAGGCTTATTAAATGGATTAACAAGGCACTAGAAGGAACGAGGAAACCTACCCTCACTATACTGTTAGAACAAACAACAGTAGGTCTGTTTAGAGTTTAGACTATTGATATATATAATTTAATGATGGTGGATGCCTCCGAAGGCGTGCAGTTTGGGCCGGACCCTCTTCTGAACCGTGTTGAGCAGCTCCACACAGCCCACTCTCTGCAGCTCTTTAGGAACCCAGTCTCTGAAGCCTGACAAAAAACAACACATTAACATTCATACAGTCTGTGTCTTCTGTCTCTTTCCCTCTTCTTCTATTTCTGTCTGTTTCTGTCATTGGAGCCAAATCGAGTTAGGCTTTAATCAAACGGCAGTGAGAGGAAGAGATCGCTCAATAAAAGCAGAAACACAGAAAAACAACATGCATCAAGAGACGAGAGCCCGACCAACGAGCAGGAGCACACACAACCCAGACTGGAACAAGTGGGTCTGAGGAAAACATATAACATGAATACAATGTAAGAAACAAAGAACAAATGTCTACTTTTAGTCCTGGTTTAGACCTGGTTTAGACCCAGACTTTTCTGACTATAAATCTCTATTCTCAGGTTTTCCTGTGGTTGTCCCTCAGTTTGTTCCTTCAGGTACTGACCGAGGGGGGGCCCGTGTGTCATGAGGATGTCGATGCCTTCTGGGATCTGGTTCCACTTGTCGAGCAGAGACTGTCCTCGAGGCAAGTTAAAGGCCCAGCCGTTGAACCACGGAGTCCTGCAACAAACACAAAACACACACATCAAACAGAAGGCAGGACATTTTACTCTCCTTAAAAACTAATCCACAGTATTCCAGGTTTTTCCAGGATGAAGTCCTGACAAACCAAACAGACATGACTTGTGCCTCATGTGGACACTATATTTTTTTACTGCAGAGTCTGTATTGATCCAAACACAGCCTCCATCGCTCAACGTAACAATAATATCGACGACTGGGGACTGTATTTCCCTGTGGCCTTTTCATCGCAGCAGAAGGAACACAGCAGGGAAGTCATGTTGGTCAGGGTTTATTCCTTTCAAAGCTCTAATACAAACACCTTCAAGGCCCACTGTCAATGTATAACAGGACATAGGGGTGTGCCGGTTTCAGAATTGGTGATGACGGTTATGACATGAGTCAAATGTGACGGTTCATAACATAACCGTCGGGGTGGCGGGGGGTGGGGGGGTGTATTAGTTTGAATAAACGAGCAGACACTGATTAGCTACTTGCTCTACGTTTATTTAAAATTAACAGCAAGACAACTAGCAGTGAATGTGCTTATTAAATGAATCACACACAGTGAACAAATCCTTAAAAAAAAATAAATAAATAAATAAAAAAATACCTTTGCAATGAACGTGCTTTGTTTTAAATAAATCACACACAGTAAACAAAACCAAGTTCCGTGACAGGAACACCAACATGTTCCCCGCAGTGCTAAAAACTCGCTCTGATGCTGTGCTTGTAGCACAAATACACATGTATTTACGTGCCAATTTTGCTAAGAGCGGATAGCGTGTTTCATTGTCTCGCCACCATGCTAGTGGATCTGCCGTAGAGTCAACTGGTTGTTCTTGGAGATAGCGGGTTAACGCCGTGTCAGCGCGCTCTGATCGGTAAAGGGGCAGAGATTTCAGACCTCTGTTTATTAAGGAGATCTCCAAGATTGTGCACAGCACAGACCTCTCCCTCATCTCCAGCAGCAGCAGCCTCCGTCCGAAGCACCGCTAACTCCGCCTCCGTTTCTCGTCAGCTGATACAATTTCCCCAAGTGCATCTTTTGTCTCCCAATCCATTCCCCCATTGCCTCTGTATCGTGGGTCAAGGAAAGATGACTTTGCCAAAAGCTCCTGAGTGGCTGGCACTGTATTTGTGCTAATGTATGAGGCATAGGCCTACGCTGAGTTTCATTTACGATGAGATGCGCTCTAGTTCACAGTGCAGTGCAAGTGAACGCGGCGCGCTGGCGCTTCCATGTCACGGTTATCATTGTCTGCTATATTTGCTTTTTATTTATTAAAATACATGCAATTGGTTGATGAAACATTTATTAAAATTAAGATAAAATTTGTACAAAACAGAATTTGTTTTTAAGAAAGGTTTTCTACAAAGCAAAATTTAATGAAGTGGTAAATATAAAAAATATTTTAATGACACGGTTTTGGCGGTTATAGAGTTCTAATGACGGTGTTCAACTATAACCGCCAATCACACGGTTATATACTAACCGTCACACCCCTAACAGGACATTTTAGTTTCTGCACTGATTTGAACTGGTTTTAGGTGGATTTCGAGCCTCCTGTTGAATATTAACTCCTGTGTTTTGAAGAGGTTTGTGCACAATCCTAGTCTGTGCCAGTCCTAAGCCCGGGTAAATGGAGGGTTGAGTCAGGAAGGGCATTGGGCGTAAGACATTGCTATGCTACTCATGTGAAGGTGTTAGACCCTTAGTGTTATTCTGAAAAAATATTTCTGTAGTTTTATTGTGAAATTCCCTCTGAGTGTAACGGACTGAGGCTGGTCTATGATCTATCTTCCTCTCGCTGTCATCTTCATTCCATCGCTTTCTCATTGAGATAAATGTGATAAAAACAGACTCCATTCATCAGTTTGTCTCCACAGGCGAGGGTTTTTTCTGATCAAAGTCTATTAAGCGCTTCATTATGTGAGAGAGGTCCCGGTTTAGTTTCAAAACCTTAACCAGACAATTCAAAATCCTTTACTTTTCCAAAACCCAGACCTAGTCCATGATCTTACTTGGTTTTCCAGACTGTTTAAACCCTGATAAAGTGAGAAGTCTCCAGTTTACTCTTGTGTCTGTGGGTCAGGGCTGTGGTCACATTAACTCTGCTCTGGGTTTGAGTCAGAGGCCATTTGTCACACCCCAGTCCAACCCGTGAGTCTGACCCCCGAGACCGAGGCTGTCCACGGAGTCGTATAAAAGTCCCATTAAAGAGCGGCTCTGGTTGGGTTTGACAGCGATCGATGGCTTCTCGACCGAAGAGTAAGGACTGGAGACTCTGTACTCTGTCTGCTGCTGGATATGAGTTATTATAACCTGCACAAACAATCGGGCTCAGTCCTGGTCAAAGTTTCAGTTTAGACATAGTTAAGTTTTAATGAAGACTGGATTTAGACCTGATTAAGACCTGAGTTTTATTGACTTTGAGTTTCAGTGTTGTGGTTTCTGATCTGATTTATTCCTGGTTCAGTTCCTGTTCAAAACTAGTTTAATCTTGTCTTTTTGACCTTATTTCACTCTGACTTTGAATTTAGTCCGGCTGGAGCTTCATATCTTCTCTTTGTCTGTTGGAATAAACTAGAACTCAGAGCCCAAACATGGAACCATGCAAAGTAATGGCTCTCCTCTGACAGCGCCCTCTAGTGGGTTTCTGGAGAAAAGCTCCGCCCTTTGTGTCGTTCTGTCCAGAAATGTGCAATAGCCCGGTTGTCAATGTTGACCTACCTGGTTAAATAAAAAATGAAATAAACTTCAAATGTGGACCGGTTGGTTTTGTCCTGCTTTGCCTTGAATTAATCCTGGTTAGGGATGGGCGATATGGCCAAAAATCCATATTGCGATATACATTGCAGCCTCTTGCGATAACGATATATATTGCGATATATAAATTATAATAGAATCATTTCAGAACAGGTTACATAGATCCTAAGGAAAGCCAAACTGCTAAATGTATTTTTAATGTTATTCCTGTATTCCTGAAAAGGAACTCACAATCTTCTTGCATAAAGCAACAGCACGGTCAATTCGGGGATCTTTCACACTTTTTTCTGTTGACAAACGTGTAAGATTTTATATGTTAATTTAATCTATAATCTCTCTCGCGCTCTCTCTCTCGCTCGCTCTCCCCGCTCGCTTCTTTGGCTGCATTGCCTGGCTATGCTAGCTCCGTGAAGTCTTCACGGAGACTTCACGGAGGTAACACGACTAATCTGTTGTACTACCTCAAAGCGAACATGTTACTGAATACCAGCTTTGCCAGCTCGGTGAAGACTTCACGGAGCTGGCAAAGCTGGTATTCAGTAACATGTTTCGCTTTTGAGGTAGTACAACAGATTAGTCGTGTTACCTCTCTTAGCCGGAACTGTTGCCCCACACACTCTACAGAGTATAATTTGCTGCTGCACGTCAGACGGCTTAAATCCGAATTACGTCCAAATAATGGATGTTGCGTCTTTTTCACCAGCTCCTCCGTTTCGCTTTCAGCCATGTTTCAAGCTGCAGCTCGTGGCTGTAAATTTTGCGGGGAAATTGCGTCATCAACATGTATTATCGCGGTAGTGCAATATAATTAAAATCTCTATCGTATGCCATTTTTTTATCATTTATATCGCATATCGTTCATATCGCCCATTACTAATCCTGGTTAAGTCCACTTTGGCTAAACATAGTCTTAGTGTCATATTTTACAAATGTCAATAAAAAACCCAACCAAATCCCCAATGAACTGAATCAAAGTGAGACATTATGTTTTTAGAATATTCATAATTTAATTTAATCCTAAGTAACTGTTAGCCACTAAAAAAATGTAAAACAGCAGGATGTAAATCTACATATTTACTTGGCCTTAGGTCTAATTCTCCAAGTCGAGCTCTTCTCTGGTAGTTTTGTAAATGATCGCTCAGACTAAGTCCTAGTTTAATCTTGGTTTAGTCTTAGTTTGAGTCCTAGGTTCAACCCGGGTTTGATTTAGTCTCGTCAGGTTCACATATTAGTTTCTGGTTTATATTTGTATATTTTTCATTTGTACACTCCAGCTGCAGGTAAATAAATTTACGTCTGAGGAACTCTACTTGAAATAAAACTCATCATATTCTCACAGTTTACATCCGTTTACACAGTTATTACACATTTTTAATCACATTTGTGGCTGACGTTTTTAAATACACCTCAGGTTGCTCATTTCTCTGCACTTCAACACATATAACCTCAGGAATATGTAAACAATTTTCAAGACTTTAGATCACAACAAGTCTAATTTTAAATAAACTAGAAGCTACCTAAACCATGAAACCCCAGCCTGTGTAGAGTATTGTGTTAGGTCTTTATTGTACTTGGCTCAGGTCCTTGGCTCAGGTCTGGGTCGGTCTTTTATTAAAGTCCGGTCTCTGGAGGTTTGTGATAAATGGCCGCTCAGTCCGAGGCCACCTTTAGAGAAACAGCGCTGCCGTGTGCCGTGAGGAACAGAGCGGCTCGTAGATTAATGTGTCTGCAGTCAGGGTCACGGTCCAGGACCAAGACCCGGTTTAGAGGTGAGCGCTGTGGGTCTCCAGAGACAAACAGGGACGGACTTCAGCTGCAGCGATAGAAAACACACCTGCGTAGAGCTGGTCTGGGGTCTGAACAGTGAGCAGGAAAGTCACGGAAGAGTCGAGGAAAAGATGGAGAAAAGTCCTGTTTAATCCCAGTTATTTTCTCTTTAAATATGTCTTGCTTTAGTCTTGGTTTGGGAGACTTTCTCACCTGTGCTGTCTAATCTGGACTTTCCCGTTTGGTCTGAACCGAATAGTTGTGTAAAACCTTGAGCGGACCGAACAGCCAAGGTCTAGTTTGTTTGTTTATCTTCTCTGTTAAACTCACCTGAAGGCAGTGTCTGAGGGAACACAGTCTTTAGACTTAACTCTGACAAAGTGAGAAGGTTTTATCCAACTGTAAACTGTCCAAGTGAACGTCCTGACTGAGAAACCAGAGCCAAGAGACAGACCGGAGCAGAGGGTCATGTTACTGCACTTAAACCTGACCTCTGTGAACCGGGACCACAACAAAGCCCTGAGGAGAGCGGGCTTATCTGGCTCTGCTCTTTACTACAGGACATTAGCAGTGACGATGAAATGCCTCGACAACTGTATCTGACATTGTTTTTGTCTAAACCAAAGCTCGATCGGGCCTGAACCAAACTGTTGAGTGGGTCGGCTTGAGTCTCTTCATTTATTTTTTTTCAACAGGGACAATGCAGTCATACAAAGCTACAAAATTAAAACTGCAGCTGATGTTTATGCTCAACTCTTTGTTACATT
The DNA here is from genome assembly GCA_024416835.2 of Perccottus glenii. NCBI lineage: Eukaryota > Metazoa > Chordata > Actinopteri > Gobiiformes > Odontobutidae > Perccottus > Perccottus glenii. The sequence goes on along the minus strand of CM044548.2, from coordinate 567,410 downwards.
ACACTATTATTACTAGTAACTATAAAAACATTTGGAAATACATTCATAAACTCCATTTCCTCACACAATATTTAAAAATGATACAAATTTGTTTTGTCTTTAGCCAAGACTTAATCCTGAAGGTAAACTATTTCATTTCAGATACAACCTTCGTGTCAGTGGGTTATAAATTCCACAGTTGTCATGAATGGACCCTGTCTGTCTTCGGTGTCCTCAGGAGCACAGACTCCTCCCAGGTCTTTGTTCAGACTCAGGTTCACAGAGGGCAGTAATCAGACCTGCAGCTCGGGGTCTAAGGGCCTGGAAAACCTGGAAGTCATGAGAAAAGTCTGGAAAATGGGAGAAAAGGTAAAAGATTTCTGTTTAGACCAAGTTAAACCCTGTTGATGTACGAAACCCATTAACATCATCTGTTTATAAGAAACGTGAGAAAGGTTAGCTGCTCGTCATGTTACGGCCACTGTTTCATTAAAAGTTAAGTTAAAGTTATATACATGTCAATAAACCTTTTTCCCTAAAAGGTATTTAATAAAAACAGACTTCAGCGTCTCTTCTGTCTCTGTCTCGCAGCTGCTACAGAATCTACACTGAGCTTTCAGTTCTTTTCTTCAAATGCATCTCTAAAAACCTCATTAAAAGTGTAAAAAAACAAACAAATGAATTGCTCTTTAGCTTTAAAGCCAACAGCATTTTAAAACCTGATTAGTCTATTATTAGTCCAATTTAAAAAGCCAAAGCATTGAACACATACTGTCTCTCACCTGATTGCTCTCTTCAGAGCAGTTTTTATTTTTATATTTTTTTCAGTAAAACGTCGCCCACAGTGGGCCTAAGTGCTGCCTCTGCTCTGAAAAAAAAAAGAAGCCTTGAATGAATAAGTAAAAGCACAGACGTCGGAGAGGCTAAGTGCAGCCTGAGAGTAGGAGACAGACGAGAGTTCTTACAGCAACTTTAAGACTCCATTAATGATTAAAAACATGGAGCGAACGAGAAAAAATACGCTCTAAAGGCCTAATGGAGAAGCTAATTAAAGTCAGTCTGGAGCAAAGTATTTCAAGTCTGAATCTTCTGATTTAAGTCTAGTCCAAACTGAATCAAGTTTGAGAAGGGTTCTAAACTTAATATTTAAAATGTGTGAACTTGTTTATTTTGATGTAATGGCCGACTGAATGTCAACAAGCGGTGGATTTAAGAGTTTTGTGAACGAAAAACAAATGAACAAACAGCACAGTCCAGAGGAACTAAAGAAAAACAAAGACCACAACTAGTCCACTTCTGCGCTGTGGAATATATATAAAATATAGGACACAGAAAGTGATGACAACATTCTGCTTTGTGTGAGTTCAGAAGAAGAGCAGAGTTTTATGCTTTGACCAATTTCAATGTAAATGTTATAACTTTTAAATTGGTCTTGTTTATACAGCTTTTATTTTAGGGCTGTGATGAGAATCCCACACGAGCAGGTGTTTAGTTTGTGTCGTCTCTCTCACTGTTTCTTATTTCCACTAAAAAACAAAATGCTGTCATATGTTTGAAAAAGGAGCTCCCCTTGGTCGACGCTGGCTTGTCAGGTGCTCATATATTAGTATTTTGACTTTTTTAATAAAAGAGAAGAGTTGGAGAGTGGCTCAGACAGGGACAGGAAAAGCTGTAAGTTAATGCAGCATCACAAGTTTGTCGCTGATTCAAGTTGCTCAGTCTGATGTCATTTTATCTGACTGCCAATAATCCATATAGTATTCTCAAATTCCCTCTCCTCATGAAAAACCGGTCGCAGCCACTCGGAGCCTTTACTCCAGTCGTAACGAGGAACAATAGTGAGAGGCGTTCCCTGGGGTCTGTTTAAACCCGTGTTATTTACGAGGCTGACTTCAGTAAATATTGTCGACAGGCCGGGTCTAAAAGCGTTGTGTGAAGATAACCTCGATGTGAAGAGGTCGACAGGAAGGAAGGAAGTGCAGCGGCTCGAGGTGAATGCTATCGGCGTTTAAACAGACGCAGGTTAAAAATACAGAGCCCACAGTGAAACAGTGATGGACGACAGCCTCCACAACGACACAGACAGAATACTAATGTAAGAAACACGCTCTGGAAAATACATCGTTCACTGAAGAAACCAGTGGAGGTTTAACCAGATCCTTGTATTTCTGTTTGATCAAAAACGTACTGAAAATCTAATATTGTAGTGTTTAACAGTGCTGATTGTGTAAAGACTCACAAATATCACTTAAATCATACGACAGCAACAAGAAAAAGACTGCTTTCTGTGGTGTTTAAGTAAATCCAAGTCACACTTTCATTTGTTTTTAAGGGTTTATACCTGCTGTGTAATACATCCATCCAAACACATCTCCACTGATGACGCAGGGAAGTCAGCTACACTTTTAATGTTTCATTTTAGTTTACTTTTATCCATCTTCCAGAGGTAACTCTTTCAATCTTGTTTGTTTAGTGATAACAGCAGGTTCTCACAGCTCTAAAGGTCAACAGGAGCAGACAGAGGTCAGAGGTCACCAGCCACAGACATCATCTCAGAATACAACCAGAGTAAAAAGAAAACCAGGAAACGTCTTGAACTGAAAACACAGACTGTGAGTAACACGGTGAATAAAAGACTTCTTTAACATTTAACTCCAGATGAAGCCCGTGTCGGACGTGGAAACAACGGGCCTTATTAATGAAGTACAAAGCTTCATAAATCCTCTCTATTATTTATTTATTTAAAAGGGACAGTGCATATTAATGAACATAAAAATGTAAATATGCCAGAATTAGCACAGTGGCTACTTTCCATCTGTAGTCCCTGCACAGTCACCTCGAGCAGAGGCTCTGGTCACTCTGTCACTTGTCCCAGATCTGAATTTAATAAACTCATTTAGAGATGGTGGAGAAAGACCATGTAGACTTTTATAAATTGAACAAGCTAATTTAAAGTTTTTAAAATTGTTAAAACTCAAATAATTATATTTCTGAAGTATCAGGCAATGATGATATGAATAAGGTTATTTATCAAATATTTTTAAGGCTCTTTTGTAGCGATACAATTGGTTTTAAGGTAGACTGGTTTGTCATTGACCAATTTGTAATGCAATATTCAATGTGTGAAAAATCATAGAGTGAAGAAACATTTTAGCTGCATTTACTGGCAATAGTAATCTAATTTGTTTAAAATTACAGATATTAAAATTTAAAATTTTACAAAGTGTTTTACATGTTTTACATGTTCTGAGTTTCATGTTTGGTCTTCGAGGGATTTATATTTACATTTACATTTATTCATTTAACAGACGCTTTTATCCAAAGCGACTTACATTACATTACCAGTGTTACAGTCACTGGAGGCAAGGTGGGTTAAGTGTCTTGCCCAAGGACACAACGACAGTATGAACTGTGGGGCGGCGGGAATCGATCCTACTACCTTCCGATTGAAGGACGGCCGCTCTACCACTGAGCTACTGCCGCCTTTAAGGCGTTCTCAGACGTGTGTGTAACTCTGTGCTGCTCCTCATCAACAGAATTAGAATTAACAGAGTTTTCCTTAAAGTTAGCTCTGTCAGCGACGTCTTAATATAAAGTGTCAAGTGTGTCCAGTCTATCGTTTATTAAGTATTAAGTACAATTGTGCAGTATATAATCAGTTTAATTACTATATTTTGTTGCAACATTAGTCACGAGCTTCACCGTGTTCTCTGGTTCTCACTCATCCAGGACATAATCAAGAAAAGGTTTCAACAAAAGGCATCTGAACAAAGTCTGAAGGTGAAAATGTTTTGACAAAGTACTTGGAGAAAACCTTTTCTTTTTTCAGTAGAGCTAAGACATGTATGTGTAGGCTTCATGTAGTTCTGAATTGCACTTAAAGGAGCGCTAGAGGCCTACAACCATGTGTAAGTCTGTAGTTTACTCTGGTGCTGAGATATTACACATGTACGAGACTGAAGAACTGCTCCAGGCGTCAACAGTAACAAATACAATCTATGAGCAAATGTACTTTGTGACTCAAGCTCGTATTGTTTTTAACAATTACGACTGGGATTGGTCCTGTAGGGTTTAGACTTGAGTCTGTTTCTAAATCCATCAGCAGCAGATGAACAAATCCAATCCAGAGCTCCTCCTTGTGTTTCTTTACTTTGGTCTAATATTAATGAGTCCCATTAACCTTCAGCTCGTTATATTTACAGTTGATGTTTATTACAGCCGCAGCTTTATCCCCAACGGACCTCGCTTCTGCACAAAAAAAAACACTCCAGACACAAATGTTTTCAGGTTTAATTAAAAGAACGGCGGCTCATTTCAAACTCCACTTTAGAGGCACATTAGAAAAACAAACACTCTTTGGAAAGCCTTACGGATTTAGTCATTTAATCTGATTTACATTTAACACTGTGTCAATTTTAACTCCAAACTAACATTTCTGCTTTAATGTGTCGTTTCCTGGTTTTCAAAGGTGTTTTCTGTTTTCTGAGTGAACTCCATAACGAAGCGGTCAGTGGGCGTTTCCTGTTTGTGGATCCACGCTGTTTTACAAGTTTAAACTGTTAACTAATGAAACAGACGAGAATAACGAGCGAAACAACAACAACTGAGGAAAATAAAGGCAGTAAAGAGTGACAAGACTCATGTCTGCAACAATGTGGATTATTTTCATAATTAATAAAGTTTCCTGCTCATTTAATTAATCATTCCGACAGTAAACAGTGGAAAAAAAACAATATATTCTGTGATTAGTTTTAAAATAATACAGTTAAATGAGCTACACTTTTCCACAGTTTAAAAGTGCTGCATTATGATTGTTTTTGGAGGATTTCGACGGGTGTCACAGAGGTGCGCTTGTTCGAAGTCCTACTGTTGTGTTTGGAGTGGGTTCATAGCCATAAACACAGCTTCTACACCAGCACTGCCCTGAGGGGAACGGGGATCGAACCACCAACCCCTCCTCTGCCTCCTGAGCCACTGAGCCCCAAAACAACGCTCTCTGTTTCCATAAACCAGGTGCAGACTGCTCACCTGAAGCTTTACAGATGGACATTATTTAAGCAACATTACGTTCGAAGATGTGTGGTTACATTCCTTACCCAAAAGTGTGGCTTTTTAATAACTGTTATTTTTTCTCTCTTTTCTTTTCTCGAGGGTCTGAGGATCCACTCCAAGGCCCAGGACAGAGGTCAACAGCGGCTTTAGTCTAGGACAAACACCCACTAGCTTCAAATAAAGACCGCTCTTTTCCACACACTTTCATCCGATTCAAAAGAACACTTCATTTTCCACAAGTTCAGTTCAAAAAATGAACATTTATCACATCTTCCACTCGTCTGCTTGACTTCAGAGTGTTCTGCTCAATTAGTCCTGGTTCAGACCTGGTTTAGTCCTGGTCAGGGTTCCCACTCTTTTCTTGAAATGATTTTCCAGGACTTTTCCAGGACATTTTCAAGACTTTTTCAGCTGCTACAGTGCTAATCAAGTCATCACAACTAAGGCTGGGCGATATAGCGATATTATCACATCGAGATATATTTTGAAACAGATGTGATATTGTACCTATACCGTTATATCTGTATTATAGTTGTGCAAAAATTGTTGTCTTTCACAATGCCATCTGCTTTCCTCTACTTGCAATGCCACACTACTAAAACAGAAATTATTTACTACTTTAGTTCATACACTGCTATTTTACTTGCTGATATCAGTTTAAAAGTCCAAACTCTCACAGTCAAACTGTATTCGCAATCAGTCACTAACGTTAGAAAATATTAACTATTATCGGAACTTCTAAATGACTTGCATCTGCTCGCACCAAGGCACATTACCCATCTGGTATACATAATGGCATAAACTGATGAGTGTGTGTGTGTGTGTGTGTGTGTGTGTGTGTGTGTGTGTGTGATGTGAGAGACATGTAACAGAAAGACGGAGAGCAGATAAAGAAAATGCAGCTGAATGAATACGCTGCGTGTTTTAAATAGCGTTAAAAATGAAAGACATTGACAACGACAAAAACTAATTTTATTTTATATTTTAGTTAGTTTTGCCTGGGGGATTAATTATTAAAATTTGGCAACCGTGAGCATGAACGCTTGTAAAACAGAATGTAATGTGTTGTCTCATTTATTCGCAAAACAAGTGGTTTTGGTCAAGTTTAAAAAAATAGTGTTTACACATTTCAGTCTGTTCTTATTTCACAACGATATTGCATATTAGTCACAGTTATCGTTTAATGACGTGGGTGTCGTCTCATCTTCTTGTCTTAGTCAGGGGAAAAAAATGTCGTCAATGAACATTTTTCATCATAGTTTTCATTAACGAAATCAACACTGGTTGTCAGACAGGAGTACCGCACGTGCACATTTGCCACAGAACTCACAATGTCCGTAGTTGAGAGGGGCAAACCAGCGTACTGAGATGTCAAATTGCGTACTTGCTTGAAAACAGATATTCATGCGTAAAATAACCCGTTTGCGTTCATCCACAAGAAGGGAAAATTATTTTCCAGGACAACGCAAACGTTTCCAGGACATTTTACTTTTTTCCCCATTTTCCATGTGTTTTCCAGGACTGGAAAATTGGTCTTTCATTTTCCAGGTTTTCCAGGACGCGTGGGAACCCTGCTGGTTTAGACCTGGTTCAGTCTTGTTTCAGACCTGGTTTAGACCTGGTTCAGTCCTGGTTCAGACCTGGTTCAGTCCTGGTTCAGACCTGGTTCAGACCTGGTTCAGACCTGGTGTGAAGTATTGTATTTCTTGATATTTTAAGTAGTTTTAACTTTGTCCTGTTACAGAGCATTAGCATTTATTCTAAATAGTTATTAAATATTGCTTGTTTTATTTCTTTACTTTGTGCAGCCCCAGTTCATTGTCCTGACATCATTTATCACCGGAGCCTGTTCCTCTCAGACCCACACTCGCTGCTCGTCTAAAGAGACGGTCGTTTGTTCTGCGACGCCTCATTAACTGCAGCTCAGTAACACATAAATCACACTCACATTATTAATATTAATGAAAAAGCAGGCGCAGAGTCACACACCTCTGTTTATCTGACGACAATAATCACTCACACTGAGTATAACTCACAGGTTAATGTCGTTTCAAATCCAATCTGAATGAAAAATGGAAGAAATGAAGACTGGAAAATTACAGAAGCATGAAAGAAAAATGTAAATTAAATTTTTAATGAAATAATGACAACAATATTAAAGCTGGGGACTTTAGGTTTTGGCCTTGTTAGTGATATCTGCAGTTTTCAAAGACGACGAGACAACCCTGGACTGTGTTTTTGTGACTGAGAGTCTGACAGAATGAAAACCTTGAGATAAAGCACCACCGTCTGATGGTGTCATAAGCTAATACCGTAAAAGACAAACAGCATCCTTCCAAATACATGAGTTTATTTCTTTCAGACAGGGCTTAAACTCACTTTTCTACTCAAACTGGTGGCACTGTCTTCATCTGAACTCATCAGTCCAGGACTGTTTTATTAATAATTTTGACAACATCAGTAGTTAATGGCTTTGTAGATGTCTTTTTGGCTCTTTATGCTAATGTATTATTAGCTTATGCACAGTATTAGCTTATGCACAGCATGGGGGGGCAGAGTTGCTCAGTGGTAGAGCAGTCGTCCTTTAACCGGAAGGTTGGCGGTTCGATTCCCACTCTGCCCTGTTCATACTGTCGTTGTGTCCTTGGGCAAGACACTTAACCCACCTTGCCTCCAGTGTCCGTAGCACTGGTGTATGAATGTGTGTGACTGTAGAGGTGTGTTTGGTGGTGGTCGGAGAAGGTTGAGCGCCGTTTGTATGGCAGCCCCCCCCTCTGTCTGGCCCAGGTGTGAATGTGTGTGAATGGGGTGAGTGGAAGCACGATGTAAAGCACTTTGGGGGTCCGAGAAGGGCGCTATATAAATGCATGCCATTTACCATTTACCATTAGCTTATGCACAGCATTAGCTTATGCACAGCATTAGCTTACGTAAGGTATGTCTGAATAAAGAACATACTTTATTCTCATATGACGCCGTTCCTCTCTGTTTGTTCTCTTTATGTGGCTCATAAATTACGTCATACAACTCAAACTATTTCCTTTGGTTGTCCTCCAGGCAAATAATATGGAGACTTATGTTGAGGAGAATTATTGGTCATTAAACTTTCATTATTTTGCATATTGTAAATTTTCTGGAGGCTTTTTAATGAAGCTGTATAGACGTCAACAGTCCCAAGAGACAAACGGCATCTGGACTGTCCTTAGACCGGCTTTAGACCCTCTGTGATCCATATGTCTTCACATTTACAGCTGTAATGTGTAATAATATGTCCAGCTTCATGTAATCAATCAAATGTGTGAAAAAATGTATTACCCCAGTCTTTAAATCCAGTTATTTCCATAAAAGTGACATAACGCGATACTATTTGTACAATTTATTGCAGTTTAACCATGGTAATACTATTAACCCTAATTATATTCCGTGTGTCTGTGTATAACTGAGTCCTGAGGGAAAACCCAGGAGTCAAATGCAGATGTGTCATTTACACGATACGTTTATTCATTCATTTATTCCTCTGCAAAGGTCACTCTGAGCCAGTTTAGACGAGACACATAATGAGAGATCGCCTTAAAGTGGAGACAGTTTATCTCTTTACAAACTCCATCCATCTTTATTTATTTCTCTAAAGTTCAAAATGTTGTTGTTTTTTTTAAACAGTTTACCAGAGCTATATTAATTGCAGCAAAGTAAGCCATATTAACCAAAGACAAATGCAGTAAAATATAAAAATAAACTGCTCAATTTGACATATTCTCGTCTGTCTTTTGTGTTCAGTTTTTTTCAGCTCATTTGTAAACCTTACTTAAAGCTTGTAGAGTCTCAGGAAATGGTCTGGAACTTCCTGACGCTATTTAAGACTGACCTTTGACACGTTTACACTTACCCCACAAACATGAAGAGAAAAAAGAAGCTAAATAACTTCTCAGTAGCAGTCGTTTATAGAAACAGTTTATCTGATCCAGCTCCAGGTGAACCTCTGTTTAATGATACCAGCCTCGTTTATGAGCGGACTACGTCTTTATCTACAGTAATCCTGGAGCATCGAGCTAAAGCGACGCTATACGTGTTTAAAATCAAAATTACTCATGGGTCATTTGCATTAATCTACTGAAACTAATACAAACACTGTTAGCTCAATGCATCTCACACAACAACACAGTTTTCTGTTACTGCCTGGTTATATCTGAAAACTGTGGCTTTAGTTTGTCATAAAATCTTCTTCTAGAAAAACCCACAGCGACTCATTTTGAAACAGATGAAATTATTTACACATTGTACTTTTTAAAGGCAGAGCTGGTGATGCAGTGATGATGTAGCTGCAGTAAAAAGCAGGGCTTCTGTCTCTGCAGCAGAAACAAAGTGCGGCTAAATTTAGAGCAAACGGACGACCCACATGAGTTTATTTTAGAAACTGAGCTCAGAGCCAGAGACGGGACGAACAAACAAAGGATGACGTCACAATGTCAGAGTCGCAGAGGGAACCCATAAAAGCTGTCTAATTCAAGACCCTCTCCTGGATTCATAGATAATATTGTTAATGGGCTTCATTCAAGCTTATTACAACAGAACTTCTTCTTACGCCCCAAATATTACACTTACAACACTAAATCAAAGACACTGAAGAGGAATAATCTAGATATTTCCAAGAGGTTGATGTCTTTCACCAGAACTCAGGAAGTAGATCAAACTTGAGCTGAAAAGGTCTAAAAACATCTCTTTGGTCCAAAGGCAGCGCTGGGCAACATAACCTGTCCTAGATCATAATTTTTCAAGTTTGTAACAAAAATGTTTAGTTGATTTAGTCATTGTTTCCTTTATTTCTTCCATTTAACAGCTGAGTGAGGAAAGCAGTGTGAGCGCAGACTGTAGCAGACGTAATAACTACAGACACTTGACTGAGATTAGATAAACGCGTCTGTCACTCATTTAGAGCACGACACAGACTCAAGCCCTTTTCACACATTCCACCTGAACGTAATCAGGGCTAATTTAACTCTGACTCTCCTCTGACATGTTTTGTGGTTGTAGATCTCAAGAACAGTCGGTTGAGAATACAGTTACTGGAACATGTGACACAGAAACAAACAGAAACGGCACAGCGCCATCAGCTCACCTCACTGACAGGTCAGAGGTCACATCACAGAGACAGGTCACTAGAATCTCTGGAGGATTGGCTCCAGATGAAAATATATATTTTTTTTCACACATTCAGGTCTCGCAGATAAGAACAGGCTACAGTCCAGATCTGAGTGAATGTGTGGAAAGAGCGGTCGTAGTCCAGCAAACTCTTATAAAGCCAAATACTACACACAGTTACTACAGTTTAAGACTACTAGGCACAGTTATAACAGTTTAAGACTACTAGGCACAGTTATAACAGTTTGAGACTACTAGGCACAGTTATAACAGTTTGAGACTACTAGGCACAGTTATAACAGTTTAAGACTACTAGGCACAGTTATAACAGTTTAAGACTACTAGGCACAGTTATAACAGTTTAAGACTACTAGGCACAGTTATAACAGTTTAAGACTACTAGGCACAGTTATAACAGTTTGAGACTACTAGGCACAGTTATAACAGTTTAAGACTACTAGGCACGGTTATAACAGTTTAAGACTACTAGGCACAGTTATAACAGTTTAAGACTACTAGGCACGGTTATAACAGTTTAAGACTACTAGGCACAGTTATAACAGTTTGAGACTACTAGGCACAGTTATAACAGTTTAAGACTACTAGGCACAGTTATAACAGTTTAAGACTACTAGGCACAGTTATAACAGTTTAAGACTACTAGGCACAGTTATAACAGTTTAAGACTACTGGGCACAGTTATAACAGTTTGAGACTACTAGGCACGGTTATAACAGTTTAAGACTACTAGGCACAGTTATAACAGTTTAAGACTACTAGGCACAGTTATAACAGTTTAAGACTACTAGGCACAGTTATAACAGTTTAAGACTACTAGGCACAGTTATAACAGTTTGAGACTACTAGGCACAGTTATAACAGTTTAAGACTACTAGGCACAGTTATAACAGTTTAAGACTACTGGGCACAGTTATAACAGTTTAAGACTACTAGGCACAGTTATAACAGTTTAAGACTACTAGGCACAGTTATAACAGTTTAAGACTACTAGGCACAGTTATAACAGTTTAAGACTACTAGGCACAGTTATAACAGTTTAAGACTACTAGGCACAGTTATAACAGTTTAAGACTACTAGGCACAGTTATAACAGTTTAAGACTACTAGGCACAGTTATAACAGTTTAAGACTACTAGGCACAGTTATAACAGTTTAAGACTACTAGGCACGGTTATAACAGTTTAAGACTACTAGGCACAGTTATAACAGTTTGAGACTACTAGGCACAGTTATAACAGTTTAAGACTACTAGGCACAGTTATAACAGTTTGAGACTACTAGGCACGGTTATAACAGTTTAAGACTACTAGGCACGGTTATAACAGTTTGAGACTACTAGGCACAGTTATAACAGTTTAAGACTACTAGGCACAGTTATAACAGTTTAAGACTACTAGGCACAGTTATAACAGTTTGAGACTACTAGGCACAGTTATAACAGTTTGAGACTACTAGGCACAGTTATAACAGTTTGAGACTACTAGGCACAGTTATAACAGTTTGAGACTACTAGGCACGGTTATAACAGTTTAAGACTACTAGGCACGGTTATAACAGTTTAAGACTACTAGGCACAGTTATAAGACTACTAGGCACAGTTATAACAGTTTGAGACTACTAGGCACAGTTATAACAGTTTAAGACTACTGGGCACAGTTATAACAGTTTGAGACTACTAGGCACAGTTATAACAGTTTAAGACTACTAGGCACAGTTATAACAGTTTAAGACTACTGGGCACAGTTATAACAGTTTGAGACTACTAGGCACAGTTATAACAGTTTAAGACTACTGGGCACAGTTATAACAGTTTAAGACTACTAGGCACAGTTATAACAGTTTAAGACTACTAGGCACAGTTATAACAGTTTGAGACTACTAGGCACAGTTATAACAGTTTAAGACTACTGGGCACAGTTATAACAGTTTAAGACTACTGGGCACGGTTATAACAGTTTAAGACTACTGGGCACAGTTATAACAGTTTGAGGGATAGCGCCGTTTCAAAGTACCATGATACTCACGGTATTAAAAAAACACAACTACTGTGGCAGACCATTCATGTAAATGAGCTGAAGAGACACGACCAGAAGATTTAGGACTGTTTTTGGAAGAGTTTTAAATGTACTGCATTATTTATCATAACACAAAAATAAAACCATTTAAAGTTATATCTGCAATTCAGTGATACCGTCATACTGTGATATTCTTTAACAAGGTTCACCGTCAGAAGCTCGTCCCATGTCTTCTGACTACTATTCCTATATTTTAAACTGGATTTAAACAAAGAGTTGATGTGCAGTAATTTTATAAAACAGCTACTCTGTCAGTTTGATGATGCACAGGACATTAAAATAGAAAGTTGGATGAGAAATATCACCTGCCAAAAGCCTATTATATACAGTAACACAACACAGTGTTCTTTCCAAATTGGCAGATTGTCAAATTGTAAGAAGATCTAGTATTGTCCTGTTGCACAGGCCTACACTGGGGGGTGATAACTCTAACCAAACAGCAAAACACACTCATTCACTCGTCACTTCACTCAAACTGTAACTAAACCCAGCTCAGCTTCTGTGCAGCAGCAGAACGTGAACGTGGCTCGTGTTTCCTTTTCGCCTTGAGCCTGTGTTCGTCTGTGTTTAAAGACAAAAGCCCCGCGGACCTGCAGCTCTGAGTTCAGCTGGGTCTGGTATCACTTAACCTCTGTCACAACAACAGGGAACCGGAGGTGTCGAGGACAGAGGACAAAACAAAAGACAAACGCACCTCTCCCTCAGGGACGAAGAATACTGAATTATCCATCACAGGCTTGACCACTAGAGCTGCTTATGCAACACTGTGTAGATGTGTGTCCTCTCGAGTCAACATTAGATCAGTTTTCACTTTCACGCTTCATCTGCTCCTGGTAAAAACTGTCTACATTTATCATATTGAGAGCGAGTTAATGTCTCTCAATAATCCATGGCACTATTCAGATGCTTTACTTCCTGTAGTTTGTGTGTTTTGTTATAATCCAACTGTTAAGCCTTAAAAGTCAGAGGTACAACTTTCTCTAATGTTTTCTCTCTGATGTAAAACACTGCTGAGAGTCTGACGTTAGCCCCTGTCACACTGCACAGCTTATGAAATCTTATTCAATTATTGAATCAACTCTGACATTTGACGCACTATAATAATATAATAACACCAGAGAGGCTCAAAGGCTACAATTCAACTTATTTCTTTTTTAAAAGAGAAAAAAGCAACTAAGTTTGGAAAGAACAGAAGTGGGTTTCACACACTGAACACATCCTTCATAATAAAAACTGGGCATCCTATGGTCTTGTATAATCAATATGCAGTTACTTTATTAAAAGGTTTTCCTCGATTTAAAAGGGAGACATACTGGAAGCGAGAAAGAGACAGACACTGGGTAAAAAACTAAATGTGCATCAGTTTCTTAGAGTCTGGCAAACACACCTGGATAATGCAGTTCACAAACTCTGACAGAGCTAATATCAGACAAAAGTACTCGCTGCCGAATATGAGACATGGATAAACTGCAACATTTGACCGAGTGAAACTCACCAGGGCGTGCCGTATATCCTGAAGCCTTTGATGGTGACGTCCGAGTCCTGCAGATACACACAGTTTGTGAGCAGCGACTGCACATTGTCAAAGTCCTCAGGTTTGAGCTTTGAGACCGAGGGAAACCGGTAGTAGTCCTGTTTCACCAACTCGGACATAAAATCCTTATCGAAGGTCAGCTCGTGGTTCCCAGCGATCACCACTTTGAACTCGTACGGGAGGCCGCCTGCAGACGACACGGAGGGAGAAATGTGTTAGACATAAGGTTTCTAATATGTGTCTGTAAGTTGGGACAAAATATCAACCATTGTCTGTTTAAACGCTAATGGTTCCACCCTTTTGGTTTGTGTTACTACCGTCCTATTCTACTTCATAAATGCACTCTTTGGGCTGGTCCCAAGCTTATTTGAATAATGTTGGATCTGGAAGAGCTCTTGGCGTAAATCCTAAATATTAGAACCACTAAATGATTTTCTTTGGTGACCCCTGAAGGGAACACCAGAAGAAATTGTTTATGAAATGTATCAGAAAGCCCCAGTTTGACCAAAGTGGATTTTTTACTTTGATGTATTGTCATTTTAATGTAGTTTGTCTGAAATGAACCAATCACATAAATGGCACAGTTTTTCTATTGCACATTACTCCTACAATAAATGTATTATTGTGTCTTGTATAAAACTATGCTTATTGGACACCATTAACTTTCTAACCTAAAAAAAACAAAAAATATTTTGCTAAACAATGAGCACAATATACAGAAATTAATATTAATCTTTCTAATCTAAAATATGAACTACCTCTATCTTTTGGTCCAGGTTCATTCTTGGATAGACCTGGTTTTGACCTGGTTCAGACTTGGTTCAGACCCAGTTTAGACCTGGTCTAGCCCCACAAAACGAGACCAAAGCCCTTTAATGAAAGCTGACTCTGAAAAGCAGCAGTGAAGAGTGGTTCCTGTCGGCGGCCGTGACCCTGAACTAATCACGCTGCGTTCGAGGCACAGAGGGCACAACCAAACCTCCCGACTCTGATAAATGGCTCTTTTCCCGTTTGTGGAAAAAAGACGAACGGTGGCCTGCTGGGGTCAAACTGAGCAGCCGCAGCGGGACGACCTCCATTTGTCAGAGTTAGTTAGGGGTTAGAAAAGTGTACAGAGAAGGTCTGAGTGTTAGAGCGACTGGACGGAGCAGCGCTGAGGAACAGAGAGGCAGAACACAGAGTTTAAAGTCCAAACGGTTTTAAGGCTGGGATTTAAAGAATGAGATTTAGAATATATTATGATAATAATATAGTCAAATAGTTCAATTTAAATGGCACAAGAAATTCAGAAAACAAAAAAGAAAAATACCCAAAACACAAAGAATAACACTAAAACAGACCAAAGGGGGGGTAGGGTCACAGATTGTTTTTAAAATATGGATCCCCTGAAAAAACCCTGGTATAGAGCTATAATATTAACAGAAGAGGACTAAAGCTTTCTCATGATTTGTTTGTGATGCTTCTAGTGTCACAGCTCAAAGCAGGTTTGTGTCAGAGCCTGGAGGACAGCTCAGCACTCTGTACTTTACTCCAGAGCCAACTCCAATGTAATGAAACAAAACACACCCCAAAATATGTCTGTCCAGTACAAATGCTGGTCTGTTCACTGACGTAATAAAGTACGTTAGTGTCTAATGTTAGCGACTCCTGAAGGTCAGGTGTTAGAACAACTCATCTGGTCCAATTACAAACCCAAACTAATCTTTTTGTCTTTGGGACTTTGAAGCTGATTTGCAAAAGAAGCCCCTCACTTTTTCACGTTTGATTTGTAGAATCAGCAGACGTTTGATTTCAGCGGTTACGGCGTTAGTAGGTCACGACTGAAGTGCAGCGGTGATAAATCCACTGCAGACACTCTCCGTCTCAGCTCTGGCCCATTTTCACTGTTCATTTTTCTACCTGCTCCGACCGAAACGCACCTGGACAACGAGACGCAGAGGTCAGCTTTTCTGTCAAAGTGTCTGGATCTAAACTGAAGCTGTGCACAAACACCAGGACACAGCTCTGACCCTCTTCTTAAAGAAATGGGACATGACTAAGACGGAACACAGAAAAAAGTATCAAAGGCATTTTCAGGACTTTCACTGCAGCATTTTCTCATAAACAGTTACTTTACAACAAACCAAATTAAAAAAACACAATAAGCTACAGACACTTTTTGGAACATGCAGTATAAAACAATATGATATTTTAGCCCTTAATACTGATTATGAATGAATGAATGAATGAATACTGATTAGACAGGAAATAGCGCCTAAAGACGCTATTTTAATTTAATGCCTTGTAACCGTCACAAAAAAGAAGAGAGATAAGTTTGAAATAAGCTACATTTGCCTTGATGCTGGAGGCGGTGCGGTCTGAGAGATGCTGTTATTTCTGATTAGACACTGACTTATTTGATTCAGCTAAACGTTGTGAGTTGTTGGAAAGACAGACTCCGGACTCCAGAGGTGAACTACAGGGTCCTCAGAGGGTCAAAACTCAACCCTAAAGTTCTGTGAGTAAACTACTTAAAAAAAAGTCCACAAAGATTTCCAGGAGATGTATATAGGTCTCTGCGGTCGGTCGGAACAATGAGAACTGAAGAAAGCACTGATCAATAAAGTGGGCCCTCCTGTGCTGAGTGTGAGTTTAAACTCCATTAAACTCCAGACAGACAGAGGTCAAAGGCCCTGGAGGCAGAGGGTCGGGGTCAGAGGTTAAACTGGACACTTAAGGCGCTGACACAAAGGTCTGTGTGGTCAGGGCCCCACACGAGAGTACAGACAGGACGTCCCACTGCTGACTGAACCAGCATTTAGGCTTTTTAGAGAAGGATCCTGGGCTACATTACTTATTATAGATTAATCCCAGAGTGCACTAGTGTCACTTTCTCTCTCGACTTATTCTCTGTTGGCAGCACAAAGAATTATCTTATTTGTGTATTTTAATGTAAAACCTTTTTGTCCGTCTTAAGAACCACATGCATTTGTGAGACAGAAAATAAACAGGTGCCATTTTGATGATTTTCCCTTGGGGGACCTATAAAGC
Organism: Perccottus glenii; assembly: GCA_024416835.2. Lineage (NCBI taxonomy): Eukaryota > Metazoa > Chordata > Actinopteri > Gobiiformes > Odontobutidae > Perccottus > Perccottus glenii. The sequence goes on along the minus strand of CM044548.2, from coordinate 550,580 downwards.
CTATCTTGATTTCTATCTGAATCTAATTATACTGTGTTAGGAAGCAAATATGTCATTATGCAGGTTTTTAGTGCTCTACAGCAGCTTTAGAGGGTCAGAACTCAAACTACAGTAGCTTTAGAGAGTCAGAACTCAAACTACAGCAGCTTTAGAGGGTCAGAACTCAAACTACAGCAGCTTTAGAGGGTCAAAACTCAAACTACAGCAGCTTTAGAGGGTCAGAACTCAAACTACAGTAGCTTTAGAGAGTCAGAACTCAAACTACAGCAGCTTTAGAGAGTCAGAACTCAAACTACAGCAGCTTTAGAGAGTCAGAACTCAAACTACAGCAGCTTTAGAGGGTCAGAACTCAAACTACAGCAGCTTTAGAGGGTCAGAACTCAAACTACAGCAGCTTTAGAGGGTCAGAACTCAAACTACAGCAGCTTCAGAGGGTCAGAACTCAAACTACAGCAGCTTTAGAGGGTCAGAACTCAAACTACAGTAGCTTTAGAGAGTCAGAACTCAAACTACAGCAGCTTTAGAGAGTCAGAACTCAAACTACAGTAGCTTTAGAGAGTCAGAACTCAAACTACAGCAG
>CM044548.2:365000-545000 GCA_024416835.2 Perccottus glenii | reverse complement strand
GTTTAGTGTGTGTGTTTATGTGTGTGTGTTTATGTGTGTGTGTTTATGTGTGTGTTTATGTGTGTGTGTTTATGTGTGTGTGTGTGTTTATGTGTGTGTGTGTGTTTATGTGCGTGTGTGTGCGTGTTTATGTGTGTGTGTTTATGTGCGTGTGTTTATGTGCGTGTTTATGTTTGTGTGTTTATGTGTGTGTGTGTGTGTGTGTGTGTGTGTGTGTGTGTGTGTGTTTATGTGTGTGTGTGTGTGCGTGCGTACCGAGCCAGTCGTTGAACTTCTTGACCTCGGAGGGCAGTCCCAGCTCCGTGAAGTCCCCCATATGGAGCAGCACGTCTCCGTACGGCATTTGGATCCCGTCTGTGCGAGAGTGAGTGTCCGAGATGCACACAAAGCGGGTGTGAGAAGCCGGTTTGGGCGTGTCGTACGGGATGGGGTCCACCCTGAATGCAACACAAGAGGGAATCAACAGGGTTTTACAATAATGTTCCTGAATGCAACACAAGAGGGAATCAACAAGGTTTTACAAGAATGTTCCTGAACGCAACACAAGAGGAAAACATGATATAAGCTTAATTTGGGTTTTTAATGCAGTGTTAAATAGATTCAGAGACAAACTCTAAAATGTTTCAGTCACAAAGCCTGCCATAAGATGATTTGACTTAGGGGCCCATGACCAATATATCAATGAATAAAAAAGTCAGATAAACATATTTCCTGTGATATAAAGAGAGTGTCCTCCAGCAGATCACTGTCACCAACACAAGCTGATCGATCTCAGCTCTTGGTGAAATAATTTCTTTGGACATTTTTCTTAACACATATTTTTTTTTACTGCATTGCAACAACAGCCACATTTTGTAGATTAAAAAATGAAAAATTTAAATTTATTTGACAACAAACCTAAATTGAGTTGACATCAGATACAGCGGACTTGTTTCCTCTGATATTCACCACAGATACTTCTCTAAAACAAACCTAGATCAAAAGGCGAAACATTTCTGCTGCTGTGAGTAAATTCCTTTTGATTCCTGGATTCCTGTTTGTGCTCGAGATTCTAATGACGCCTCGCCGTTCGTCTCCAAGTGACACGTCTTTAATGAAATAATGGCCGGTTTCGCTGCAGAATGTACTTTGCAATTACTGCCTCTGCTCAGTCCCTCTTTTCAGACACCGTTTTCTTCCTTTTTCTTTTCGTCTTTCTTCTTGACTGCTGTTTTTTTTTTTTTTTTGCTCCAGACAAAAGCTCAGATAAAAGCATCTCTTGTGCCAGAAGTGTTTTTTTGTTTAAAGATAATGGAAGGAAAAGGACATGGTCCGGTTTAATTTAGTCTTTTGAGACGATGGCTGTTGGTCTCCCAACGACACACATCACTGTTGTAATGGATTTATTCTACAGTCTGGACGAAAACTGTCCCAGTCCTGGTTTAGTCCAAGCTTTAATCCTGGCTTAGACTTTGGTTTGGTCCTGGTGTAGACATGGCTTAGTCCTGGTTTTATTTTGGTTCAGTCATAGTTTTTACTATATTTATCCCTGGTTTAGTCCTCGTCTAATCTGGATTTAGTTTAGACTTTTTTTAGACTTGGTTTAGTATTAAATGAGTCCCAGGTTTAAGTCCTTGTTTAGACCTGGTTTAGTCAGGTTAGGCTTAAATTATCTGGAAATAAGTCCTGGGTTCAGTTCTCATTTAGTTCTACTTCGGGCTTGGTTCTTCATGAGTTTAATCAGCCTCGACTTCCTACATTTGTTTGTCTGAACCATCTCCAAACTCTTGGTTCAGTTTGGTCCAGGACCGAGACCAAAGAGCAGCTGTTTGGTCTGAACCAGGCCCTGGAGCTTTCACCTGGATCAGACCAAATGGGAAAGTCTAGACCAAACAGCAGTGTTTGTTCTGAGTTGAATTCAAGTTCACAACCAGAGCCGATAGAAGCCCACAGATCAAAGCTTTATGTTTTTAGTCTCAACAGATTAACGTCCAAAAACTTAAAGACAAAATAAAAAGTGCAGATGATGCTAAACCTAACACTGACAACACCTGACGGAGTAATACATTTGAACTTAGTCTTGGTTTAGACCTGGTTTAGACCTGGTTTAGTCTTGGTTTAGACCTGGTTTAGACCTGGTTTTAGTCTGACCTTCAGATACATTTTACTAAATCTCACAGGCTGAGGTCTTGCAGCAGATCAGCAGAGGATTGTGGGAGAATCCAGTCTCTGAGGAGCTGACTTCACTTGGCTCTTTGACCTTTTGTGAAAACAGTAGCAGAGGGAGGTCAGAGGTCACTCCTTTTTAAAACAGATAAAACAGTGTCTGTCTCTTTAAAGAGCCACACATTATCAGTCAAACAGAGAGGGATTTTTCTCTGGAGCATGTTCTAATCTTAGACAGAAAGAACTTCAGACTTGCTTAAACTAATCTTCATTTATACTTTATCATTAATTCAGTAGAAAACCAAGTTAAATATGATTATTACAATTATATGTTGTTACCGTCTTCACCCTCCTCCACATAAACACCTTCATCATAGGTTTTTCTCTGCACTTTTGGGGTTTTAGGTCTGGTCTAAACCAGGTCTAAAGTAGGTCTGAACAGGACTAAATGTAAAAATTATTCTCCTTAATATCAAAGATGAGATCCAAGTCCTATTAGAACAATACTGATTGTTATGGCTTGAAATAACTTCACACAATACGACTTATAAAGCACTTTTATAAACAGTCTTTTATATAAACTATTTTCTGACAACATTAAATTAGATTCAGATCGTTCCAGTGGCAGCCATTTTAATCCTTCTTTAAAAATGACTGCTGCTGTTAAGGTCTGAACCAAAGCCACCTGCTGCGACGGGATTAGCTCTCAGTGTTAATGGGGTCGAACGCTAACGACCGCTCATCAATAAAACCACCAACTGCCGCACTCTGACCTCCAGGGGTCAGAGGTCAGAGCCTGAAACAAGGCGCTAATCAAGCCGAGGCTCGGCAGCACACGTCCTGAGACAGAGACGTCAGCCATAAAAACAAGATTTATTGGGTTCGGAAAATAATGTCACTGTGTTTTATTATTTAACTGATGAACGCAATAAATATTAATAATCTTTAATTTAGTTCTAGTTAAGTCCTGGTTTAGTCCTGGTGTAACAGTTCTCAGTCAATTTATCTTGTGTTATGTTTAAAAGATACAAATGGTAAATATTATCCATTTATTTTCTGGATAAACTTGTAATCCAGATCTGTTCCTTGACTTAGTCCAGGTTTAGTTGAGGGTCCTGGATTGTTCTAGGGTTAGTCTGACTTTGCTTCTGAGCGAGTCTAGTCCCAGTCTAGCCCCTCGCTCTAGTTCCGCTCTAGTCCTCGCTCTAGTCCCAGTCTAGTCCCAGTCTAGTCCTCGCTCTAGTCCCCAGTCTAGTCCCCGCTCTAGGCCCGAGTCTAGTCCTCGCTCTAGTCCCCAGTCTAGTCCTCGTCTAGTCCTTGCTCTAGTCCCAGTCTAGTCCCCGCTCTAGGCCCCGCTCTAGTTCCCGGGTCTTGTACCGCCCTAGTCCCCGCTCTAGTCCCCGCCCTAGTCTCGGCTCTAGTCCCCGGGTCTTGTCCCGCTCTAGTCCCCGCCCTAGTCCCCGCTCTAGTCTCCGCTCTAGTCCCCGGGTCTTGTCCCAGGCTAGTCCCCAGTCTAGTCCTTGCTCTAGTCCCCGCCCTAGTCCCCAGTCTAGTCCTTGCTCTAGTCCCCGCTCTAGTCCCCAGTCTAGTCCCCAGTCTAGTCTCCACCCTAGTCCCCAGTCTAGTCTCCACCCTAGTCCCCGCCCTAGTCTAGTCCTTGCTCTAGTCCCCAGTCTAGTCCTTGCTCTAGTCCCCGCTCTAGTCCCCAGTCTAGTCCTTGCTCTAGTCCCCGCTCTAGTTCCAGGCTTGTCCCCAGTCTAGTCCCCGCCCTAGTCCCTGGGTCTTGTCCCGCCCTAGTCTCCGCCCTAGTCCCCGGGTCTTGTCCCGCCCTAGTCTCCGCTCTAGTCCCCGGGTCTTGTCCCGCTCTAGTCCCCGCTCTAGTCCCCGCTCTAGTCTCCGCTCTAGTCCCCGGGTCTTGTCCCAGGCTAGTCCCCAGTCTAGTCCCCGCCCTAGTCCCCGGGTCTTGTCCCGCCCTAGTCCCTAGTCTAGTCCTCGCTCTAGTCCCCGCCCTAGTCCCCAGTCTAGTCCTTGCTCTAGTCCCCGCTCTAGTCCCCAGTCTAGTCCTCGCTCTAGTCCCCGCCCTAGTCCCTAGTCTAGTCCTCGCCCTAGTCTCCGCTCTAGTCCCAGTCTAGTCCTCGCTCTAGTCCCCGCTCTAGTCCTCGCTCCAGTCCCCGCTCTAGTCCCAGTCTAGTCCTCGCTCTAGTCCTCGCTCTAGTCCCCAGTCTAGTCCCCGCTCTAGCCCCCGCCCTAGTCTCCGCCCTAGTCCCCGCCCTAGTCCCCAGTCTAGTCCTCGCTCTAGTCCTTGCCCTAGTCCCCGCCCTAGTCCCCGCCCTAGTCCCCAGTCTAGTCCTCGCTCTAGTCCTCGCTCTAGTCCCCAGTCTAGTCCCCTAGTCCCCGCTCTAGTCTCCGCTCTAGTCCCCGCTCTAGTCCCAGTCTAGTCCCAGTCTAGTCCTCGCTCCAGTCCTCGCCCTAGTCCCCGTCCTAGTCCCCGCTCTAGTCCCCGCTCTAGTCTCCGCTCTAGTCCCCGCTCTAGTCCCAGTCTAGTCCTCGCTCTAGTCTCCGCCCCAGTCCTCGCCCCAGTCCTCGCTCCAGTCTCCGCCCTAGTCTCCGCTCTAGTCCCTGCTCTAGTCCCCACTCTAGTCCCCGGGTCTTGTCCCGCCCTAGTCCCCGCTCTTGTCCTCGCTCCAGTCCTCACTCCAGTCTCCGCCCTAGTCCCCGCTCTAGTCTCCGCTCTAGTCCTCGCTCTAGTCCCCGCTCTAGTCCCCGCTCTAGTCCCCGCTCTAGTCCCCGCTCTAGTCCCCGCTCTAGTCCCCGCTCTAGTCCCCGCTCTAGTCCCGGTTTGAGCATTAGTCCTAAACACAATGCGGTGCAGTATTCCCTCTGAACCCCTCCCCCTTCAGCTACAGCAGCAGAGGCTCGACTCTTATCTGCCGCGCTTCAGCTGCCAGCGTTAATTCAATAAACCACACAAAATGAACAGCGTACGGTGGGGGAGGAGGGACAAAAAGAGCAGAGAGCAAGAAAGAAAAAAAAACAGGCAAAGGTGGCATGAGGAAAAAGCCAGAGAGCAGCAGTAAATCAATTTACTGAATAAATCATTATGATGGCATTCTCATTAGAGGTGTCACGAGAGCTCCCACGAGCGATCAAAGCATGACGGGATACCTTGTAAAAGCAAAGAACTGTCTTGTGGGGTCTGGGCTGATATGAATGTTTTTGGCCGATACAAATATCCAATATTTATCTGGCTGGTGTGGCCGATATTGGACAATGTTTATATTTTTAATATTGCTTTACTGAATAACAATCACATTTATTTTCTTTTTTTATTAAAAATGTACATTTTCCATTAAACTTTGCAATCATGTTGTACCTAAATCATTTCTATTCTCCTCTTGGTGATAGACGCGGAAACTCAGCTGAATTACTTTGTTTTTCTTGGGCTTGTTGTGGGGCTCCCTTTAGCAGTGTTCTTGTGTTAGGTATCACCGCATGCTAAGGCTAGCTTGCTAACGACAGTTTGCTAAGGCTAGCTTGTAAAAGGCTAGCTTGCTAATGATAGCTTGTTGTTTTCAAACATGTTAAATTGATAATTTTGAATGACTTGATCCTCACATAACTTCACCGTAGCATATTTAGATCTGTTTGTCTGGAAGAAGACAAGGCGACGGCTCCAGCGGTGTGCATACTCGAAATGTAGAGCCGCTGCTTTCAGGTGCACTACTGTGTCACAGGCACAAACACACTTGTCGACAGAATATAATAATATTAGCGCTGATATAATGTCCATCCCTTCTGTCCTGTGGCATCAGCTGATGGAGTTTAAAATTAGTACTGGAGGTGGGTTTATATATTTGCCAATCAGTGTTAATGGTGGAGTTTCCATTTGATGAAGTCGGCCAAACCACAAGCAGCGCACGACTTCTGGTTTCTTTACTAATTGCTACATAAAACGGAGTTAAAAAGCACCGCAGACACAGCTCCTGCCGTTCCTCCTCGCTCTGACTCACAGCAGCAGCTCAGGGCAGAGTGGACATGGACAGGTCACAGTGAAGTGGAGTAATGTGGTTTATTTAGATGTGTTATTGGCGGTTTCAGAAGTCCCTCCCTCCTCTCCGTTGACACTGCTGCTGTAAACCTGCTCTTGTTGCTTCTACAACATTAAATCTACAGAGGCTATAGTATTCAAAATATAATAACTACATAATTTTAAACTTATAGTAAATCATCATTTCACTTCTGTCTGGTTTATACTAAGAACCTTTCTTATTCATTCATTTGTGAGTCTTAAAAACTGCATGGACTCCAGCTGATAAAGGTTTATGTGACGTCTTGATAGGTTTGCACAGGTTATAGGCTCATATACAACAAGTAAACAGTGTAAAAATCTGGCCTTGTCTCGTTCCTACTTGGATTTATGTGTCAAAAAATATATATAATAATATTCCTGAAGCACACTTAAAACACAAATGTAAGTCTATTGGGAGCAGTTCATTAATAAAACCTGCTTCTGCCTCAGCCGTGTGTGTGTGTGTGTGTGTCTGTGTGTGTACATGTGTATGTATGTTTGTGTGTGTGTGTCTGTGTGTGTACATGTGTATGTATGTGTGTGTGTGTGTGTATGTGTGTGCGCGTGTGTGTCTGTGTGTGTACATGTGTATGTATGTGTGTGTGTGTGTGTATGTGTGTGTGTGTGTCTGTGTGTGTACATGTGTGTGTGTGTGTGTACATGTGTGTCTGTGTGTGAACATGTGTGTGTGCGTGTGTGTGTATGTATGTGTGTGTGTGTGTCCTGTGTGTGTGTCCTGTGTGTGTGTCTGTGTGTGTGTGTGTGTGTGTGAACATGTGTGTGTGCGTGTCGTGTGTGTGTGTACATGTGAGTGTGTGTATGTGTGTGTGTGTGTACATGTGTTTGTGTGGGTCTGTGTGTGTGTGTTTGTGTACATGTGTAGGTGTTTGTGTGTGTGTGTGTGCATGTGTAGGTGTTTGTGTGTGTTTGTGTGTGAGTGTGTGTGTGTGTGTGTGTGCATGTGTAGGTGTGTGTGTGTGTGTGTGTGTGCGTGTGTGTGTGTGTGTGCGTGTGCATGATTTTTTTCTATTTCAGGACGCAGCAGAAACCATTGAATGATTCATACTCGGAGCTGATTAATTATTGAAGAAGCAGAATAATTAACAGCTCTGCGGCTCCAGGACACGTTAACTGTGCATTTGTTTTCCCACCGTTACATTCAGGTGTTGCCACAAAGAATCGGACAATGAGTTTTGAGGTTTTTTTTCCAGAGTCCTTCTCTCCAGCAAATGAAAAATGCCAGATTGACCGTGTTTAACCTGCATCGCTCACCTGTAATATTTCTGTTTAGCTTCAGTGGAACTAGTCCGTCTACAGAGAACTTTAACCGCTTTGATGCTGCTCCGACACAGCTCCAAATAAGAACAGAACTGTCCTCACACAGAAAAAAGCAGCGAATAGGACTGGGTGAGATTTAGGGTGTTTTTTCTTCTAAAGGTCTGCCCCCTGGAGGTGAAAGCAGGTTTCTACATGTTGGGCTTTTATTGAGACGTATTAGGAGCAGAGAGAGAAAATAATCTAAAAACATAAGTCGTATGGACCAGCTGTGAGTGGTCTGTAGGTGAAGTCCTGGTTTAGTCTGGTCTGAAGGTCCAGGTTCAGTCTGGTCTCAGTCTGGTCTGAAGGTCCAGGTTCAGTCTGGTCTCAGTCTGGTCTGAAGGTCCAGGTTCAGTCTGGTCTGAAGGTCCAGGTTCAGGCTGGTCTGAAGGTCCAGGTTCAGTCTGGTCTCAGTCTGGTCTGAAGGTCCAGGTTCAGTCTGGTCTGAAGGTCCAGGTTCAGTCTGGTCTGAAGGTCCAGGTTCAGTCTGGTCTGAAGGTCCAGGTTCAGGCTGGTCTGAAGGTCCAGGTTCAGTCTGGTCTCAGTCTGGTTTTGGTGACAGCTGACATTAGAAAGACCCCGGTCTCTTTAGACTGATGTTCTTTTGATTTGCCTTTGAACTTTGTTTTCTGAGGCTGGCATCAAGGGTACGATCTGATGATGTCACTTCCTGTATCGAGAGGAAACCAAGGACGAGGTCTGAGAGTTTTCTGCTTTAGGTCTTAACCAGGGCTAAACAGGGACTAAACTAAGACCAGAGTTTCAGATTCTATATCATCCAACTAAAACCTGTTCAAATCCAACTAAAACCTGTTCACATCCAACTAAAACCTGTTCAAATCCAACTAAAACCGCTTCAAAATCATCTAAAACCTGTTCAAATCCAACTAAAACCGCTTCAAAATCATCTAAAACCTGTTCAGATCCATCTAAAACCTGTTCAAATCCAACTAAAACCGCTTCAAAATCAAAAAGAAAATCAAGAAAGTAAACAAAGAATAGAATAAGAAATAAACCAGGTCTAAACCAAGAAAAAAAAACAAGGACTTGTTTTGAGCGGTTTATCTCCAGAGCAGGTTTCTCTGCTGCAGACGCTGGCTTTGTGACCAGAATGAACATTCGACTCAGACATCACAGCAGCACTCGGAAACTCCACGTCAGATACTTTATTATCACCGCAGCAAAGGCGTTGTTTCATTTATCAGTGTCCTGGAGACTAAGTATTTGACAAAATCTTGTTAAAAGTGGGATTATCACGAGTTGTTGCCCACACCTGAGTGACCTGGTCTCATCAGAAAAGCTAATGATTAACACAAGTTAGTGCAATATTCAAACGGAAGCTTTGTCCAATCACAGCTCGCTTCTGGAAAAAGAAGCTTTCCCATTGGTCGACACTGGCGTCAATAAGGAAGTAATGGTTGCCGATAAAACAGAGCAAGTGTATATTCAGCTCTAGATACGTCTTTTTACTGAGAAACGGCTCAAAAGGACAAACAGAGAAAAGAGAAGCAACTTAGAACAAAGAAAACATTGAACTCAGAGCTCGGTTCAAGGTTAGACTCTGGACCGAGTGATTGGATCAAATGTATTAGGCTGAATGTGTCCAGAGAAAGAGACGGGATGGGTTTAAGTGTGGGCTCTGAAGGGGTCCGGGGTCTGTGCCTGCATTAGTTTAACCTCACAGCTCTGTGTTTAGAAGCAGCAGAGCTCTGTAACTCGACATGACCCTGGCTTCTCTTCTTTTTTCTCTCGATGGCGACAGACAGAGCAGACTGTTTGTAGCTGGTTTATTTTTCTGAGTCTCGCCCCCTCCTCCTCCTCCTCCTGCTTCACCGCTCGTCTCTTTCTCTCCGAGTCAAAGTCTGAAATAAAAAGCTCAGAGACGAACATATGCTTCTTGTTGCGTCGACGCTAATGGACTTCAATCCAATTTAGCAGCGTCTGGGGCCAAACGGCAGCGCTGTTCATATCTGAAGGTCGTGTTTCAGATTCTTTATCATCCTTCAAAAAATGCAGAGCGTAACCTGCGAGCCAGTCTTTATACAGCCTTTAGAAACACCGCAGTCCGACAGAAAAACAAGACAGCCATGTTCCCTCAAATGAAGCATGTCTTGTTCTTGTGAAAAATGTCCTATTCAAGAAGAATAAATGAAACATATTAGACCCTTTTTTTCAAATCCAACTAAAACCTGTTCAAATCCAACCGAAACCTGTTCAAATCCAACAAAAACCTGTTCAAATCCAACGGAAACATGTTGAAATCCAACCAAAACCTGTTCAAATCTATCTTAAACCTGTTCAAATCTATCTTAAACCTGTTCAAATTCGTCTTAAACCTGTTCAAATCCGTCTAAAACCTGTTCAAATCAATGGGTGTGTCCCTAACTTCAGCTTCAGTGATTGGCCAAATCAATGAATTAAATCACTGTTTCATAACGTATTTGTTTTTTCCAAGTACCACCTTCTCTTCTGTATCACGTCACTGCTCGACATAAAACACTACTTTACATTTGACTCGTATTGAGCGGGAAAAGATTAAAACCTCGAGTCGTCTGAAAAATAACAGAACAGGGAGCAGGAATGTGGAGCTCTCTGAAACTGAGACATCTTTGCACTAATGCAGAGAAAACCCTCTAGAATCACCCTGAGCCTGTTCTCTGTGCTGTGCATCTCCACACGGCTCTAAAACCTGTATTAGTCTGACTCTGAGGCCGTGGAGAGGCCTTAGAGGCTGTGTGTGTGTGGACCAGGGCTGGGACTGCTGTTCTACATCAAACTCAGAGTAAATACAGCGTCTGGAGTGGGACTGTAACAGGGATAGAGTTACAGCTGCAGCCGAGACCGGTTTAAGCCTCAGCGCCAACGACAGGAACAAGAACCCAGCGAATACAGGACAAAAGAGAGCACAGAGGCATGGAATAAATGGGATATAGTGGTGTTTAGGAGAGTATTGTTCGGGAGTTTTCAGCCTGAGATGGATATTTGGGTTAGATTTAGTCATGGTTTGAGTCCTAGATTGTTGAGTCTTGGATTTGTTAAGTTGTCATTTTGTCTTGAGTTTAGTCCTGGTTTTAGTCTTAGATTGGTCCCGGTTTAGTGTGGATTTAGTCCTACATTAGTCCTGGTTTACTCCTCAGTTTAGTTTAGTCTTAGACCTGGAGTGAGCCTTTGTTTAGTCATCGATTTATTCCTGGTTTAAATCCACTTTTGGTTCTAAATGATTGTCTATTTAGTCCTGTTTTAGTCGTACTTTAGTAGGTTTAGCTGTAATTTAAGTCCTGGTGTTAGTTTTACATTAAATCTAGTCCTGGTTTTAGTCTGGGACTGGTCTTGACAGAGGAAAGAGAAAAGTGTTTTGGTTTTTAGTTTCTGTCCTGGTGTTAGTCCTGGGTTCAGACTGCTCAGACTGGTTCTAGATTGGTTCAGTCTTGAACTGGTACAGTGTTAGTCTACATTGGCACTGGTTTAAGATCCTGTTTTAGTCCAGATTTTGGTCTTAGTCCATGATTGGTTCAAATCCTTGTTTAGTCCTGTTCTAGTCCAACACTAGTTCATTCAACCTTTTTAAAATTGCACAGTATTTTCAAAAACATACTTTTTACTTGTCCTTGTTTTTTATGACATTCCAAATCTTGTACACAATACTTTCCAGGTTTATTCCAGGTTTTATTCCAGGTCTTCACCTGAGAGTGAGTCTGAAACAGGATAAAGCTCACTGACACGTCTCGAGTCGAAGAAGCGGTGAAAAGTGGGGGAGGGTTCAGGGCAGAAACAGTGCAGCTCTGTCTGAGGCAGGAAGCTCGCTCATATTTATACAAACATACATCTGCCCCTGCTGCCCCCATGTCATCATATAACCCCCTCTACTGCCACATACTCCACTATTTTATCTACTGCTAGGACATCATCCCCAGGCTTCATAAACTTGCGCTCCATTTTTTTCTCCGCAACGCTAACGTGACATTGACGTATGGGTGTCAATCATACTGTGTTACAAGGACCCGCCCTTCTCTGCTTCTGATAGGCTTGTAACGTTAGTTAAATCTGCGTTCCTCTCATATGATTGGTAGGTGAAATAAATTGGCTCGAAAATATTAAACCGCATGTGTCTCAAATATTATTTTTTTCCCTCACGGCCACACGCCGGAGATCCGGCACGGTGCCGGAATACTTTAAGCCCTGGCACTGTATACATTTTATTACTTCAGTAAAAAGATGTATTGACCTCTGCATTTCGTGATGCGTTTTTTTCTCTACATTTAAACGCTCACTGAGTCCCACTGACGCTCACTGAGACACGAACAGCACAACGTACAGCGTTTATGTGAGAGCTGCAAGACGAGGGGCATAGGGCAGGATCTGGGTCTGGGGCAGGGCAGGGTCTGGGGCAGGGTCAGGGTCTGGGTCTGGGGCAGGGTCTGGGGCAGGGGCAGGGTCAGGGGCAGGGTCCAGGGCAGAGGACAGGTGAAGAGGTGGTAGGGAACTGGTTAGCACAGTCTACTCTGCGGTTTGTCCCAGTTTATCACTGTTCATAAAGCAGCTTGTTGTTAGCAGCGAGCTAAAGGAAAGTAACGTCATGTAGCTCATAATGTCTTCACTCACGATGTTTGAAAATGAGCCGTTCTTGTAAAATGGATGGCTACTTTAGAGTTTGATAGAGTCTCTTTTGTTGACACTGTAGGCCAGCTCAAAAAAAACATGAACAGGTGACTTTATATGAAACATAAAAGACTTTTATGGGACCCTTTACCTCTGAAGTGTAAAAGGTCCCTTAAAGGGTCACGTGTGTTTCTCTAACATTGTGCAGCCCTGCCCAGAGTCACCACAGGTACTTTTGGAGCAGCAGAATTAGACAGGTGTCAGACAGAAACTCTCAAAGCTGAATTTTTAATATGGCTATTTCCGATAATAGACTATTTTTGACTCAAATTATTCTAATTAACTTGATTTCTCGCCCATCCCACGACCAGTGCCCTTTTATTTGAGTGAGCGGGAGATAAACTATCACTATCTCCTTTAAAACTGTGCGTGGCGTTCTGTGAAGTATAAAATAAAAGCTCTTTACACAACACGGCAATAGCACTTAATACAGGAAAAAGAAAAATTACCAAATTTGCATAAACAGATTAAAAATCAAACGCATTACAGTTGTAGCATTTTTCTAATACTTACGTGCAACTTAAAGGGACAGTCCACAATTTTGTAGAATGGTGTCTATTGTAAATTTGGAGAAGCAGACAGGAGCAGTCACTAATGAAAACACACTGGACTCCGAACACTCAGTGACTGCGTTACATCTCATTTATACAAACCTCCCGTCTGCTTCTCCAAACTCTCCTCCTCCGCTTGCTGCTGTAAAGTCTATTTGCTCAAGGCAATTTGAGTCCACTTTTATATTCAACCTGGACTTTTGTGGAGTTCTCCTTGAAACAGTATCTAAAGAATGTGTGAAAGGCTGAAAAACCTCGAAAATAAAGAAGCTTGCGATAAAAGGAAGAATGAATGGAGTGAAAGAGGAAACAGACGATGCTTTTTCAATAGAAACTACCAGAAAGTATTCCCTGTTTCTGAAGGACGCTGGGAGAAATGCTTGTGTAAGAAAAAAAACAAGTTGCATGAATCTAGGATTTGATGCATAGAGCAACACTGTCTCTGATAAAAGCCGGATGTGTCGGATTGTAAAAGTGACATTTTCTAGACACATTCTCATTCACAAAGACTTCTGTAAACAAACTTACTCAAATGATTTATTATACTTCATGATTTGCAGAAAAGCTATATGTATTTCACTGAAGCAGTCGAACATAGTCTCTGTCTGCTTAGAGAAAACAATAGAAGAAAATGAACATAAATCGTGATAAAATAAACATTTTGATCTTGGATTAAAATAATTGTGATATGTAATTTTTGCCCAGTCCTGTTTTTATGTTGGTGTGAAACTGGAGAATCCCACCCGAGCTCACTGTGAGGCGACAGAGATAACCATCAGCAGCTATAACTCTACGAAAGGTCACCCTCCTCAGTGTCCTGGCAGTAGAGCTGCACGATGTACGATTTTAAACATTGTAAGAACGGTATTACCTGTGAGATTTGAATGCTCTAAAAGTAAATACAAGACTAATTTAACTTGTCCGGGGTCGGGGAAGCTCAGTAGGGGGCGGGGGGGCAGTTGTTCCGGGAGACAAGAGGAGCAGTTTAGAACATGTTCACACCACATTTTCTGATGCACCTCTCTTTCTCCTCCGTATTGTAACGTACTCTCGCTCTTGGATGTGGTATTTACAGTGAGACTGCAGTCAGCTCCGGTGACAGTGGGTGGGGCACATTCACCTGCATCAATATAATCCACTTAATGTAGGCTAAGGGTAGCTACACATCACAGGACAACAGTTCTCTAACTCAGGGCTCGATTTAAGGCTCTCGATATATAAATGTAGAAATTAAACTGAAGATATTGGAGAACTAAATTTTCAACTCGGGTAAAAATATTAAATTTATTTTACTGCAATTAATTTACAAACCAATGCATTTGGTTTAGATTACATTTTTTTTCAATTCAGATTTTTAGAAGCATTCATTCAACTTGAGTAATTCAGATTCAGTTTGAGCATCTCAAACTCCAATACAACATTTTCACATATTTTTTACAAGAAACCTGGATTTCTTCACTACGTCTGATTTTTTTAAAGCGTACTCACATGTGGACGTGCGGCGGCTGGAAGCGGCTCTGGTTGATGTTGTAGTGAGTAAAAGCCTGCGTTGGATTTGAACTGTACTCGTCCACCGTGATGTTCACTTTGCCATGAGCCATGTTCCCGCCGTCGTTGGGACATGAGACGCCCCTCTGTCCTTACGTCCGTCCAAAACAATACGAGTTTGTCCGTTTCTTCTGGGTTTTTTTGGGGAAGGAGTTTTTTTTGTTTTTTCACCGTGAATCAGAGGCAGCAGAGGAAAGAGCGAGACGTCCAGCGGTCATCTTTCGACAGACCGAGTGGTTTATAGGAGCAACATTTGGAGCGAAAAAACTGAAGAAAAACAAGGAGAGGAGTCACTGAGGCGCCGCACGATGAGGTCTGGAAAACACAAAACAAAACATTTGTTGTTTCTTGATTGTTGCAGTTTTGGAAAAGAAAGACAAAGTGTAGATGTCTATAAACCTTTAAGCTCCTCCCTCTGAACCTAGTCAGCTCTGATTGGTCAAGACTAAACCAGGTCTAACCCAGACTAATGAAAAGACTTACGGTGGACTTTCAAAATAAAATGGTAAATGGTATGCATTTATATACCGCTTTTTTGCACCCTTCTCGGGCACCCAGAGCGCTTTACATCGTGCTTCCACTCACCCCATTCACACACACTCACACACACACACACACACACACACACACACACACACACACACACACACACACACACACACACACACACACACACACACACACACTCACCCCATTCACACACACTCACACACACTCACACACATTCACACTCACACACTCACCCCATTCACACACATTCACACTCACACACACTCACACACACACACACACACACACCTGGGGCAGACACACTCACACACACACACCTAACACACCTCTACAGTCACACACATTCATACACCAGTGCTACGGACACCGGAGGCAAGGTGGGTTAAGTGTCTTGCCCAAGGACACAACGACAGTATGAACAGGGCAGAGCGGGAATCGAACCGCCAACCTCTGGTTATAGGACGACTGCTCTACCACTGAGCCACTGCGTCCCAAATGTGTGTAAAAACATTGTGGAAGGACCGAATAAAAGAGTTTTGAGTTTTGTTTGACTAAATACAGGACTTCAAAACTTTATGGACAAGGCCTAAGATTGAAATTTCATAAAGTAATGACAGCTACCCCCTCCAAAATAAGATGCCAACCAATGTCATTTAGAAACACTATTACTTTCACAAAGATGCCACAAGTTATTAATTTCCTGTGGTTTTCTTATTGCATTCATCACTGATTCACCGCGTTTCATTGCATTTACTTCAATCAATCAAAGTCACGCTTGGATTAAGTTCTGTCCAAAAACTCTTGGACAATGTGCAGATACAGATTTGTTGTCAACACCGTCAGACACCAGAAAACAAATATATTTTTAAAATTCCAATAAAACACTGAATAATAACATTTATGTCCACTAAGGCTGATTTTATTATGCACATATTTTATTTTAAAAACTTTAATTGAACTGCTCAATTTATTCTACACTTCAGCTGAAGGTTGTTTTGTTTTAGACGAACGTACAACCAAGTACTAAAAATTATAATTTATTTCAAAATCTTGGTCTGACAGAGTTGACGACGATGGTGACTAAAGTATTAGTTGCTAGAATTCGTAAATTGAACGACACTTTGGTTCCTTTCCACCTTTTAGCAGCCAATAATGTTAAATCGCTCCACAGTGGAATAAAACCTATGACTCTGATGCTAAATGTCCTAAATACTCTTCATTTTACTTTAATTAATCTAATTTCAGAACCCCACAGACGCGTAAAACCTGTCGACTTGTGTCATGCTTTTCCCTTACTTTCTGCTTAAAAGACTAGTTCTCTGGGATTGACTGATTACTACAAATATTTTCTACAAATGCCACTGATGTGATGTTTGAAATGTCACTGTCCTTTTAAACCATCATTCGACACTGAAACCTGTCCCAATGTAGGACTCGTTTTCTTGGTTTAAAATGAATAATAATCATTGACTATAATGTCATTTGAAGCTACTTTTCATTTAGCTTTTCCTTTTGACGAGGAGCAGAAAATGTTCCACGTGCTCTTCAGTGGAATTGAGACTGATTTAAAACAAATCCAGAGCTCTTTTTTTTTTAAGCTGTTATGTTACTATGTTCTTGTATACATCTTAATTTTTTGGTTTAAAATGAATTATCAACATTGAGTATAGCATCATTAGAAGCTACAGCGTCTTTTTGTTTGTCCTGATATCTGCAAAAAATATGGGCCGTAACAATTGCCAGGTTATTTCTTGAACAAAACTGGCACTCTTAACGGTCAAGTTTAATGGAATTAATTTTACTTTATACAATTTAACTGAAGCTACGTCAAACACTTTTTTGAGCCCACATACTGCTTCCAAGTCTCTCTATCCTTTATTAGACAATCTTTCACACAAAGCTTCGTACATGAGACTACATTTCTGGGATAAAAATATTTAAATAAACACAGCAACCAAAGCTACAACACCTTTCGACGGCTGCTTATACACAAGAAAATCTACGAGTAATGGCTTTAAAGTCTAAAAATGCTAATTAAAAACACAAAAATCTGACTCATTTCTGTAAAAGACATTGTTTTGTCTAAACTTACTGAAATGCAATGTCCTGATGCGTTTTATGAGTTCATGTCATAACCATTTGTGCCACAAAAGGAATAAAAAAAAAGACAGACTGATCATGAAAAACTGTGATTATGTGGGTTTTTTATTTATGTTTATTAAGATGTATGAAATTAAATTTAAGTCACAATTTTTTAAAGGTGAATTTTTCAAGTTCATGTTCCTACTGTGAGTGCACAAAACAAGTTATATAATCCTAAAAACACTATTAAAGCTACAACCTTGTTTTGGTGCTTCTACTTTGGTCCATTATCCGATGTTTAGTAAAACCTTCCTATTTAATAAAAAAACATTCAAATATATAGTCTTTCATTTTCTATTTTAAACTAAGGTGCTCTCTCTCTCCGCTCTGACGGCTCAGATCTCTCTCTTTATCTTTAATATAAGCCACATTTCTGGTTTAAAGCCAAAGTTAAGGCTACGACCTCTCCACCGGCTCTGCCCCCGCTGTTTTGGACAAATCCAGGCCGAAAAAAGTGCCCCGAGTGCAGCTGCATGGTTCAGTGTTTGCGCTGCCTTTATGGCGCTGCTGTAGCACGGACTAGCTCGGTAGCTTTAGCCCGCCTTCCCACTCCTGCGGCTAAACCTGCACTGTTACACCTCTGGGTAATGTAATATTTAAATTTTGCATATTTGATCTTCAAATAGACCGGCCATTTGCATGTGTTTTGTCCGTGTGCCCGTGTCCTGTCCGAGCGTGCAGCGCCAAACAGAAACGCTAGCTAACTTCCAGCAAATCCGCTCCAGAAAAAGGGAAATGCAAATAAATTGACACGATTCTTGTGGATATCCAGTCTGCCCGCTTTGTACACAATGAGAAAAGCTCCGTGTGCGGCTGAACTCTGCACCCGGGCTGATAAAACACCCCCCAAAGGTGCTTGGTGTCACCGCCAATGCCGCTAACCTCTTGGCTTCCTCGTAAAATGACAAGCCGCCTTTCAAGCCGTTCAGCGACGGCTTTGTGTCAGGAATGTCCCCCCCTTTTCTGCGGTTCTCCCGTCGCTACCCGCTTCCCAAAGAAATGAGAAAAGAAACGGGGTTGTACCTTCGTCGTGTGGGGTTGTTTTTTTCGGTTGTCCGCTGGAGGAGTGAGGAGCCCCGGGGTCGCCCTTTCACGCCGGGGCGGTGCGAAGCCTGGAAGTAGAAGCCGCCAACGGTCGCGGTTCCATGCGGCGGGATTAACGGTCGTCCTCCTGCCCGAGGTTGCAGCTCCTGAGGCGGGCTGGGGCAGCACCTTCGACCCGGCGCGGACCTCCGGAGCTCGGATGGGGATCCAGAGCAGAGAGGAGCGGGAGCTGAGAGGAATGCAAGCCGGGGCAGAGGAGCGGAGAGGCGGGCAGACAGACCGGTGCTGAGTGCAGTGCGGCGGCGGGGTCAGAGAGCAGAGAGAGCAGCAGGCGCGGGCACAACCCCCAACCCCCCCGTGCACGCGCCCACCCGCCTCCACCACGGCAGCGGGCACGCGCACGGGAGAGGCTCGTGCGTGAGGGAAAATAAAAGAGGAGGCGCGGTCCCGAGCCGCCACTGTGCTGCCTTCACAGACCATCGGAGACTTCAGAGACGCACTGGTGGAATGTAGAGCTGCAGACCTGGATTTATGTGCTTTAGAGCCAAACTATAAACTGACCTAAAACAGTAACATTCATTACAAGCATCCATCTTTAGATTTATATGAGTATAAGTATATCTTTTATGTATATTTATCTTTACCCTCTCTGTGTTTGTGAAATAAGTGCTCGCTGCCTGAGACTGAAACAGAGGTTTAACATGAGTTTTTATTCACAAGCCTTCCACCTTTTAACTTTTAAGTGATAAATGGACAATTTAATTTATTTGTAAAAATGCACCTTCAAATTATAATATCCATATTGCACTACCTCTACAGTGTTATTTTTTATTATATTTGTGTGCTCTTAGCTGCAGGTACAGAACACATGTCACCTTAATTTGTACAATGTATAACTGTGTGTGACAAATAAAGCTGATCTTAAAAATTACAAACTGTGCATAAACAAGACAACATTAATTTTCTACCGCTTAGTCCCGTTAGGGGTCGCGGGTGACTGGAGCCTATCCCAGCAGCTTTGGGCCTGAGGCGGGGTTCATCCTGGACAGTGGCCAGTTAGTCGCAGGGCTAACATTTAGAGACAGACAGTGACAGACCATTCACTCACTTTGGGACACTTTAGAGGAGGCCGGAATACCCGGAGAGAACCCACAGTAACACATGGAGGCTCCTCACAGAAAGACCAGAGTCGGCTGAGAATGTTTGAGTCGGCCAGGTTTTAAACTCACAACCTTCTCTCTGTGAGGCAGGAGTGCTAACCACTCTGCCACATGCACCCTTAACAACAGGCAAAAAAAAACTGAAACAAGACAGAGTTAGTCCAGTCTTAGACCAGGTCCAGACTCGTGGAGGTCAGTGTTTGAAGAAGACAGAGTTAGTCCAGACTTAGACCAGGTCCAGACTCACGGAGGTCAGTGTTTAAAGGAGACAGAGTTAGTCCAGACTTAGACCAGGTCCAGACTTAGACCAGGTCCAGACTCACGGAGGTCAGTGTTTGAAGGAGACAGAGTTAGTCCAGACTTAGACCAGGTCCAGACTTAGACCAGGTCCAGACTCACGGAGGTCAGTGTTTGAAGGAGACAGACTTAGTCCAGACTTAGACCAGGTCCAGACTCACAGAGGCCAGTGTTTGAAGGAGACAGACTTAGTCCAGACTTAGACCAGGTCCAGACTCACGGAGGTCAGTGTTTGAAGGAGACAGACTTAGTCCAGTCTTAGACCAGGTCCAGACTCACGGAGGTCAGTGTTTGAAGGAGACAGAGTTAGTCCAGACTTAGACCAGGTCCAGACTCACAGAGGCCAGTGTTTGAAGGAGACAGAGTTAGTGGCTACTGAAAATGGCTAGTAACCTTTAAAATCCTGAGCCCCAGTGAACGTCCGACTGAGCTCTGCTAATCATGTCATTCAGTGAAAACATACTATAAAAGGTTTAAAACATAGCTTTTCCCACAACAATTGAATCATTCTCGTATTAAAACTGTGCATAAATAGAAAAACGTTGCTTGTTAACTTTATCCTTTTTACAAATTAACCTCTTGTTATAAAAAGCTGTTAAATCCAGTCGTTCATCTTGAGTTTTCTCTTGTGTTTTGCCGAGAAAGCCTCGGTGTGTGCTGTGTTGACTTCAGGCTACACTGGACCCTGACGCGGCGTAATGAGCACATTATTGATTTTCATCTGTGAAAATGTTATGCAGAACTCAATATTTTGGCCGCTGCACCTTGAACTCGGCACAAGCCTCTACGTTTGTAGCTGGGCTTTTTTCGATCGTCTGGAGCAAACGGAGAATCTGTGCACCACAAAAGACTTGGACCAAATGTGCTCAGCTCTGAATCCAAGCACTTCGTCTGCTCGGGGTTTTGTTCAGTTATTCAAACTTTCAAGTTAAAATTAAACACTTTAGTGGCGTCTCAGGTGAGTCGAGATTCTCCTGATGGACCTCAGTTCTTCTCAAGTCTGTGGCTGCAGTTCTTGTTGGAGCTAATGCAATAAGAAACTTGTTTACATTTTCAGAAATATAAGTTTTAATAATGTTGTACGCGACCACAGTGGATTTGAAATGAAATAATCCATAGTCCCCTCGATTCAAGGGACCTAGGAATTGTACAAATATATTCATAAATAAAATTCTTCATACTTTGTTGAGAATTGTTTGTCTGATTCATTGTTAACCCATGAACATCACCAAATCAGTCCCATCGAACATGAACTCCACCTGCTGAAGACAAACGTCACATGTATCCCACCGTCTCCATCGTTTTCCTCGCTGCAGACGAGGCACAGCGTCACACGACCTGTCGAGATGTGAGCTAACCTGCTCTCACTTTATATTTAGATTTGTTTATGGCATGTTTCTTTGGTGAGTTTTTTTTTAACCTAATGTCAGTGACTTAGAAAAGAATAAACTTCATTGTCTCCCATTTGTAAACCAAAGGTTTGCAAAAACATTCAAAAGGTAGAACAGTATGTATTTAGTGCCACACAAGGACACGGCAGACGAAGGAGGGACTGGTTTAAAATGAAGTCCTGAGGAAAGTCTCGGAGATGCTCTGTGATCACAGGGAAGTCTTTTGTCCTGAAGAAAGAAGCTGAACGAGGCGACAGAGGATTTCGAGGCTGAAGCGATGAGCTGCTTTATTGTGATGTTGAGATTTATGTACGTCCTGAAGTTTACTACTTATCTTGACTTTTCTAAACAATTTAGATTTGTTTTTAACACTTGACCAAACCAGGAAACATTATAACGTCACAAGTGTGTTTAACACCACTGCTCCAGCATAAATCTCTTAAACCACTTCAAAACCACCAAATATTTTATATGGACCCTTTAAATGACAAGGGTCTGATGATGTTTGAAAACATGACGTCACTGTTATTTATGATACTCGCCGGTTGATATTTTAGAAGTGTTTATTACTGCGACACCACTGCAAATACAAGACGTGCAGTTTGTTTTAACGTCTGAGAGTTAGATTTATGTAAATGTGTGTGAAAACCAGCCGGGGCTATTTCAGATGGTCTTCTGTGTCACATGATTATCTGACGTCTATGGATCTGGTTTCAGTGAAAAGGCACGTGAGCAGCAGCAGCAACCCGATGGATGGCCGGGAGAAAAAAGAAGCACAGTGTGATGCTGTTGTTCACGCATGATCCTATTATCATTTTATTAGCAATTCTTACAAGTATTTATGTTCATGAGTTCTATTCTTAGCTCATATTACTCTTTCAATAAAGTTATTAATGAACACTATGCAATCATGTGATTTTTCCTTTCAGGGTATCGGTATCGATAAAAAAGAACCATAAACTAATGGTATCGTATTGAAAAGTAAAATGTTGGTATTGCTCATCAATAATACGTGGTTTATTGTTTATATTGTTCCAGACACCAGTGTCCAATCAGTGCATCAGTGCTTGTTTTTACTGTGTACTGCGTTAATTTATCTCAAGCCTTGTTAAAAACCTTGAAATGGGTCTGGAATCCTTTCCCTTCACAGCCATTTCCTCTCAACACTGATCCTGACAGAGCTATCATAATTAATAATCTAAAATCTTTATGCAATTCTTTGGTTTTCCAATTGCTTGTAAGTATCTCTAATTACGTCCAGAGGCAGTTTATTCTGTGTCTGGTTGGTACTGGCCTCTGGAAATCCCACTTGAATCCACAAAGACCAGAGCAAACTAACATTAGACTAGAAAATAATTCCTATGACTGGCCAGACGAATAGAACAATAGGAAAAGTCCAGATTAAACCCAGACCCACCTTTTCTTTGCATTTATCAGTTTCCCTTCTGCTTTTTATTGAGTTCAGATTCATTTACCGTCTTCTCGTTTCCCTCTGAGCTCTGCGTCACATTTCCATTTCCATAAAGAAGTCTGAATAACACATTCTGCTCCGAGCCGTCTCTCCTGACATTTGCTCTCATCTCTATCTCGACTTTTGAAGGAACAGCGTCGGTCAAGCGTTTAAACGCCGCCCTCGACCTGGGCTTTCTCTTTTAAACGCAGCCGGCGGCGAGGCCAGAGAAATGTGTTTTATTTTATATGAAGCTGATAAGAATAATTCAAATGGAGTCGAGACACAGACGGCTCGAGGAAACTGAAGCGAGTCGAGAAAATGAGGAAACATGTTTGTGAGAGAAACGCATTAGAGACAAGTTTTTATCAGAAATTAAAGCAGTGGCATTAAAAAGACAGGACTCTGAGCAGGAGTAACTAAAGCAAGAAGGACCAAATAATAGAATAAAACCAAGGCTAATGTCCAGGATTTAAGAGTTAAACCAGGACTAAACGAGGAGTAAACCGAGCATTAAACCCGGACCACTGGCAGAAGCTTAGTTTGGGGACCTTCAGTCAGGTTTGAGGAATGCAAAGAAACAGAGGCGTTTATCTGAATTATACATTGTACATAAAATTAGATTCAATCCTCGAGAAAATATTGGAATAAAAGGCAACAAAACATAAAAAGAAACGTCCTATTATTGCACAGCTCCCTGAAATAGAACATAAAAGCTTTTAATGCACTTACAAGAGTCCATTTTAGCAGCAACAATGGCTCTGGAATTTAACAACTAAGATAAAAAAAAATTAAAGCAAGGTGCTCGGTTGGTGGTAAAATGAATAATCAATCATTAGAACATTTTATTTGGTCTGTCTCTGTGTACTTCTCTAAAGCTTTCAGCAGAAGACCAGAGGTGGCGCTGTGGTCAGTTTGAGCAAATGTGACCCTTGACCCCTTCACAAGGTGTTGACTTGAAGAGAAGAAGAGAGAAAAGGAACTTTTCCAGAAGGACCCCCCTTACCACCACCACCACCACCACACCCTCCTCCTCAGAGTCAGAACCTACAGAACCCCCTCAGAGTCAGGACCCTCAAACCCCCTCAGAGTCAGGACCGACAGAACCTCCATTAAAGAACTTTGAAAAACAAAAGTCTGCTGAACCTTTAACTGGTCTTTTTCCTGAAACGATGTCTGCTCTGATTTCCTTTTTCTCTCAAATTCACTCAAATGGCTGCTGCTGTCTCTTGTGCACGTCCACACTGAAAACTCCATCAGATTTCTCACCGGGGGGGCTACGTGATGGGACAGATCCGCTCTGCACACCGTTTTCTCAAATATAATTTATACTGTGTTTTCAGAAATGTGCTTCAGAGAATTTCAATGTTCAGAGGGAAAAAAGATGGGGTGTATATTTCTGTTCTAGTTCTAGTTCTGTATTTAAGACAGGTCCAAGACCAGAGAGGATCAAGACTTGTCGAGACTGACTTAAGACCAAGTCAAGATCAAGTCAAGACTGGATTAAATGGAAGGGAACAGTTCCAGGTTAGTCGAGACAACAGTCTGATTATAATCAGAGTTTTAAACTGCTTAAGGCACCTGGATAACAAGGGTTCACTGTCAGATTACTGCTGCAGGTTAAAGGTTAAAGGTGACTCACAGCTCCAGAGTCGGACAGAGACACAGAGTAACATCAAGAGCAGTGTGTGGCTCTGGTTTGTTGGTTATTTAACTCTGTTCATGTTGTAAAAGGTTTAGAAGAACAAGCTCTGTCTGCTGTAGTTTATGATGTGTTCAGGTGCTTTTGGAAAGAGCAGTTACAGAGTAATAAACACATTCTTAGTTTGTTATGTTCACATGTTTTTAACTCATGAAGTCGATGGAAAGCATCTACATTTACATTTAGTCTGGACTAAGTTTTCAAGGTGAAAACATGCTTTTGCTTTAATATGACCTGGATGACTGAGAACCTTCACAGACATGAAGTCGATGTGTTTCCTTTGATATTTATTATTAACTCGATGATTACTGAGTAAATCTGCCGGGTTTATCAGCATTTAACACTACGAACAAGTCCGTTTTAACGTTAGCTTCTTTTCTCTTTTCAAACAAAGTGTTAATGCTGTGAAATACTAAGGACCCATGAAGGCAGCATCAGCTCAGTGGACACAGTGTCTCTCTCTCTCTCTCTCTCTCTCTCTCTCTCTCTCTCTCTCTCTCTCTCTCTCTCTCTCTCGTGCTGTAAACTCAGATAAAACTGTGAGGGTTTAATCGAGCCGTGAGCAGCTGAACGTACTGACTTAGTCCAGACTTAGACCAGGTCCAGACTTAGACCAGGTCCAGACTTAGACCAGGTCCAGTCTTAGACCAGGTCCAGACTTAGACCAGGTCCAGACTTAGACCAGGTCCAGACTCACGGAGGTCAGTGTTTGAAGGAGACAGAGTTAGTCCAGACTTAGACCAGGTCCAGACTTAGACCAGGTCCAGACTCACGGAGGTCAGACTGTTTGAAGGAGACAGAGTTAGTCCAGACTTAGACCAGGTCCAGACTTAGACCAGGTCCAGACTCACGGAGGTCAGTGTTTGAAGGAGACAGAGTTAGTCCAGACTTAGACCAGGTCCAGACTTAGACCAGGTCCAGACTCACGGAGGTCAGTGTTTGAAGGAGACAGAGTTAGTCCAGACTTAGACCAGGTCCAGACTCACGGAGGTCAGTGTTTGAAGGAGACAGAGTTAGTCCAGACTTAGACCGGGTAAGGAAACGATCAGGATAAAAAAGCAGAATACACAGATTTAGACCCACATATTCCAAACTGTAAATGGAGTCTCTTTATTTAAACCTGAATAATACCTGTCCTCTTTGGTCCAGCGTCTGTAAAGAGCCTGGTCCGTTCTTGTACCTGTTGTGTTTCCGTGCGGCAGTGAAAGAGCAGAGTGAGTTCATTAATGAGCCAGAGGTGTCGGGGGTCGTCGCCGGAGCCTCTTTAACCCAGTCCTCGTCTGAACTGCCTTTAATCAATGACAGTGATTTACACCGAGCAGCTGCTCACGAGGTCCAGCCTGATTTATTCACATCGACCGCTGAGGCTCCGAGGCAACAGAGCGACACAGAGTGAGCCTCCACCAACAGGAGTTCTACCTGTTTTTATCTGTCATTACAACCAGGCCTCGATGTCCAGACAGTTCATTATTTACATCTAAAAGGTCTTTTTCTGAGGAACATTGTTTTCAGTGGTGTGTCCTCACGACGACGGTGAGACCTGAGTCTTGGTGTGAGTCTGAAATAAGAAGAGTCTGATTGAAAACACAGTGTCACGCTGCGTCTCATTTTCTCAGCTTTGTCTGCTTCTGTCGGTCGTGTTTCCTCTGGAGCTGAGGCTCTGTGGACCTGGTTTTAGAGCTGTTTACATTACAAGAGTCCCACTTTGAGGAGGTCTGTGTTGGGACATGACACAGCAGCAGTAAGAACTCAGTATTTGTTCAGAAACTTTTGGTTGAGTGCAGGCTTTAGTGTGGGTTCAGTCTCGGTCTGTCCTGGTTTAATGCTCGGTCAATGAACAAAAGCTTTCTATGTTTTCTATAAAAACACATTCAACTGTTGTCTCTTATTGCTATTTTTATGTGTTTATATGTCTTCAGACCAATGGCTCTTTGTTCTGTTCAGAGGGTCTCTGCTTTTTACTAAAGTTTGAAAAGTGTGCAAGAATGTGTGCTCGAAATAAAATACAATTTGTCCTCTCTGTCCCCTTTATGCTCATCATCGTCTGAAACCATAGTACTGACGGTTATGTTCCACTCTCTTTCCATCACAAACTCCTACACACTGCTCCTTTAAGTCAACTTCAGATGAGTCTATTTTGGCCCAGTCTCAAAGAAAACCCTGATAAATGACCAATAATCACAGCCACATTCATCAGACTGACCGTGTCGTCCTCTCCGTCTCTTCCTGTTGACCTTTGCAGAAGTTAAACCCAGTAAATCCAAGATGGCGGCGGCTGTCGGTGTGTTGTCCTTGGGAATAACTCACAGTTTGAACGACATCATCCGTCAGTCTGTGTCCTTCAGCTTCAGCAAACTCTGGACAAACACTAAGTCCACCTGAAACACTCCTGTTCGTCCCTTTGCAGTCGTTTTTCTGACAGTTCAGTGATTGCACAGGGAATAAACGACACTAAACAACAATTCTTGTATTTTCCACAAATGAACTGGAGCTGCACCCCCCTCACGTTCGTCCAACAGGCTCCACCCAACACACCCAAAAAAAATCAGCTGATAATAAAGCCATTAAATGGGTTTTCACAATGCATTCATTATTAATCGTTTCCATATTTAAATAACACTGCCTCGACACGGCCGTACTTATGTTTACATCTTTAGAAACAATAAAAGCTTCTCACTGTCCTTTTAATCTTTAAAGACAGATATTCCGTTTGTTAAAAGTACAATAACGGTTTATTGTGCAGCTCAAAGACAAAGATCCTTAAGAAATTGAACAAACAGGAAGTAAAAGTATTCGGACGAGGTAAATGTTGTAACCAGCGTCAGATACAGGTGTAGTTTTTTACTGATGAAGAGCTGATGTAATGATGGAAGTCTTCTTCCTGTGGATCCCAGCGAGCGCCCAGCCCCCGCTCCACAGTCACGCAAATTTATGCAAAGGCTGTAAATGATTTATACTGCGCCGTTCGACAAAGGCACTTTTACGACGACGGGACACTGCAGCAGAATCAGAGACCGAGAGAATTCAGAGAAACACAAAAAGAAACAAAGAAAGCAGTTTTTTATTAAGACACGACTTTAGAGACCCGTCAGTCCCTCGAGTCCTGGGACACCTCTCACTGCCGGACCCACTGGGACCTGTTCATTTAGAAGACTTTAGGAAAAACACCATCATATCTCCGCTCTCTGCTCCATAACCACAGCTCTGGTCGAGAAGCATGTGGTCGTCCCTGAAGCCGTACATCCTTTAGTCTCTTCTTCTTTCAGTTCATTCATTCCAACCTCAACATTTAAGAGTAAACTATGTGTGTGATCTGCTTTTAGCTTGTTTCTATGACTCTGTTTATGAATGTTTTAGATTTAGTTTATTTGGATGAATAAAGGTTAAAAATAAAAAATAAAGGTTAAAAATGTTTGGGTTATGGTTGGGCTGCAGCATTTGTCAGTTTTTATCTTTTGTTTGTTTAGATCAAAGTGGACAGACTCGTGTTTTTTCAGGTAATGTGCCTCTGACTCGATGAGTTTCTCTTTTGTGTCGACCGTGTTTCTGGAGCCTGTTCGTTCAGATTAAAACGACTCCAGTCCGGTTGGGTTGAGCAGTAGTTGAAGTCAGATACTAACGAGACCTCTGTGGCTTTGTGTCAGAGCGTTTAAACATGTCCTAAACCAATCAGGACTCACGTAACTGATGACGTCAGACTGACCCAAACTAATACACTAGAACACAATTATACAGTTTTAGAAAAGGGTCTCACTGACTTTAATCCAAAAGTGAAACTAAAACACACAGACTTTCTTTATTAACGCTATGCTTCTTTTTGTTGAAGGTTTACAATATTTATGAAATAAACTGATTTGTTTTTAGACTAAGTTTCACTGAAGCTAGAATCTATTGTAGCACATGACACTGAGAATATTTATTAATGTTTAAAAATATGGTTCTTTTTTCTGCACTTTTACAAACGTACACTTTGTTTTATAGATCAGAAATAGATTTGGAGACAAACTTGGAACGACACTTGCACAGTAAGAAACTCCTCTCTGTTATAAATGTTTCTGAACCTTAAATCTCACAGAGGCGCTGAAAAGTTTACACAAATAAAACATGATCTGTGATAAAAAATAAAGAATCAGGCTTCAGCTGACGGTTCCTGTTTAGTTTATATTTTACTGTCCAATAATGCCACTGCACTTTAAAGGTATGGTAGCCCTGGAGGGACATGCTGTTGTCTTTGAACAAACACAAACAAAATCAGTATAATTCATAAATGTCCTGTTCTAATTTGTTTGAATTTATTGCCTTTTAGCCTTTTTTGTTTTTAAAGCTAAAGAAGGCTAAGACTCACGACCTCCCTTTGACTGGAATAGTCTTCAGAATATTTATGTGTAGAATATGTCATTAACCTCGGCTCAGAGGAACCGACGAGGCTCTGAGACGGACCTTGGACGGATAAAGGCAGAAATATTTCTCCGGCTGAAGGAGAGGAGCGTGGCACGGTTTATACACTATTCATAAACGAGAGCGTCGCAGCCGGAGAAAAATGGGCCCATTACTGTGGAGCCGTAATGACAGATATTTGTGAAGCGGCCCTGAGCAGAGTCTGAATAATAAGAGCTCTGAGATGGATGGAAGGTGGATCACAGCGACGTCTGTTTAATGTAAAGAGAACTGTTTGATCTGCACTCATTATATATAATTACACCTGATAAAGCTCGTTTGAGTTCATTTCTATGGGTTTCTGAAAAATGTGACTGTGACTGGAGCAGACTTCGTTTATAGTTTAAAGATTTGTTTTTGAACATTTGATGAAACAGGTTGACTCAATAAGTTCTGTTGTTGTTTCTGAACAGTTTTAACATAAATCAGACTCAGTCACAGCAAACTCAGACCTGGTCCTGGTTCAGACCTGGTCCTGGTTCAGACCTGGTCCTGGTTTAGACCTGGTCCTGGTTCAGACCTGGTCCTGGTTTAGACCTGGTCCTGGTCCCGGATTAGACCTGGTCCTGGTTCAGACCTGGTCCTGGTCCCGGTTTAGACCTGGTCCCGGTTTAGACCTGGTCCTGGTTTAGACCTGGTCCTGGTTCAGACCTGGTCCTGGTTTAGACCTGGTCCTGGTCCCGGATTAGACCTGGTCCTGGTTCAGACCTGGTTCTGGTCCCGGTTTAGACCTGGTCCTGGTTCAGACCTGGTCCTGGTTTAGACCTGGTCCTGGTTCAGACCTGGTCCTGGTAACTCCTTTAAAATAACTCACACAATAAAAGAGTAGTTAAGCATTGATAAATGTGTAATAAACTATGAATAGTAACTGAAATATCATTTATGTATAATTTCATGGTTTTATTGATAAGACTTAAACATTTGTAATGTACAATCACGATTACAACAATGTAATAGTGATTATTAATGTTGGATTAATGCTTTGTAAATGATGAATCAAAGATTAATCATGTTGTTATAAACACTCTACTGATGCTTAACAGTGTGAGCTATTATTACGTTTTTTATAAAGCCCAATATTTAAAGTATTGCACGTTATCTGTTTGTGAGCTGTCGTTACAAATAAATTTCTTCATCATGAAATCAATAAAGTCAGAGCGTACCCTTATCCTAACACAAGAGTCTTCTCTGTGAATGTTTACAGAGTCGTGTCTGATCTCTGGGTCTACAGCAGGAAGACGAGGGGGCGGAGCTTAGCAACAACCAATCACAGCAGACTTTCTTACATCGTCCATTTAACACCTGTTTGGCTGATTTAATGTTCTGTTGAGTGGTGATGTCATCGGCCCAGTGACCTCATCAAGGTCAAATGTCAGCGGCTGATTACAGATTTTTAAACACTGCGGGGGTCAGAGGTCACATGACATCACAGTGTGGTACAGCTGACCTCTGACCTCTGAACAGGTGACTCAGAGTTCGTCAGAGGTCAGACCCGTTCACTGTTTCTGCAGAAAAACTGTAAACAATGAAGACTTAATCCAAGACCGAGGCAAGACCAAGACCAGACTGAGTCAAGACCGGGTCAAGACCAAGACCTGAGCCAATCAAGACCGAGTCAAGACCAAGACCTGAGCCAATCAAGACCGAGTCAAGACCAAGACCTGAGCCAATCAAGACCGAGGCAAGACCAAGACCTGAGCCAATCAAGACCGAGGCAAGACCAAGACCTGAGCCAATCAAGACCGAGGCAAGACCAAGACCTGAGCCAATCAAGACCGAGTCAAGACCAGTTTACATCACTTTGTAAAACAGGAACAGTCCAGGTCCAGACTCAATAAGTTTAGTGTTTGTGCTTTCTCTTCATTACCCATCATGCCTAGCGCTTCCTGATGACAGGCTCTAAAATGGTCTGGTTAGTAAACTGCTTTGCCTCGACCCCCAGCGTGACCTATGACCCCCGGCCTTGTGATTAGTGTGTGTGGCCCCTGACCTCGTGTTAAATTAAAGAGATGTGAGACTGAATCTGTCTGAGGTCATCAGCAACAGTCCGAGAAAAAACAGGACTAAACCAGGACTAAACCAGTTCTAAACCAGTTCTAAACCAGGACTAAACCAGGACTAAACCAGTTCTAAACCAGTTCTAAACCAGGACTAAACCAGGACTAAACCAGGTCTAAACCAGTTCTAAACCAGGAATAAACCAGGTCTCAACCAGGTCTAAACCAGGACTAAACCAGGTTTAAACCAGTTCTAAACCAGGAATAAACCAGTTCTAAACCAGGAATAAACCAGGTCTAAACCAGGTCTAAACCAGGTCTAAACCAGGACTAAACCAGGACTAAACCAGGTCTAAACCAGTTCTAAACCAGTTCCAAACCAGGACTAAACCAGGACTAAACCAGGTCTAAACCAGTTCTAAACCAGGTCTAAACCAGGTCTAAACAAGGTGTAAACCAGGTGTAAACCAGAACTAAACCAGGTTTAAACCAGTTCTAAACCAGGAATAAACCAGAACTAAACCAGGTCTAAACCAGGACTAAACCAGGTCTAAACCAGGTCTAAACAAGGTGTAAACCAGGTGTAAACCAGGAATAAACCAGGTCTAAACCAGGACTAAACCAGGACTAAACCAGGACTAAACCAGGTCTAAACAAGGTGTAAACCAGGTCTAAACCAGGTCTAACCCAGGTCTAAACCAGGACTAAACCAGATCTAAACCAGGACTAAACCAGATCTAAACCAGGTCTAAACCAGGTCTAAACAAGGTGTAAACCAGGTCTAAACCAGGTCTAACCCAGGTCTAAACCAGGACTAAACCAGGTCTAAACCAGGACTAAACCAGATCTAAACCAGGACTAAACCAGGTCTAAACAAGGTGTAAACCAGGTCTAAACCAGGTCTAACCCAGGTCTAAACCAGGACTAAACCAGGTCTAAACCAGGACTAAACCAGGACTAAACCAAGACTAAACCAGGTCTAAACCAGGAATAAACCAGGTCTAAACCAGGACTAAACCAGGACTAAACCAGGTCTAAACAAGGTGTAAACCAGGTCTAAACCAGGTCTAACCCAGGTCTAAACCAGGACTAAACCAGGTCTAAACCAGGACTAAACCAGGACTAAACCAAGACTAAACCAGGTCTAAACCAGGTCTAAACCAGGAATAAACCAGGTCTAAACCAGGTCTAAACCAGGTCTAAACAAGGTGTAAACCAGAACTAAACCAGGACTAAACCAGTTCTAAACCAGGAATAAACCAGGTCTAAACCAGGTCTAAACCAGGTCTAAACCAGGTTTAAACCAGGTCTAAACCAGGACTAAACCAGTTCTAAACCAGGAATAAACCAGGTCTAAACCAGGTCTAAACCAGGAATAAACCAGGTCTAAACCAGGTCTAAACCAGGTCTAAACCAGGTCCAAACAAGGTGTAAACCAGGTGTAAACCAGGAATAAACCAGGTCTAAACCAGGTCTAAACCAGGACTAAACCAGGTCTAAACCAGGTCTAAACCAGGTCTAAACCAGGACTAAACCAGGTCTAAACCAGGTCTAATCCAGGACTAAACCAGGTCTAAACCAGGACTAAACCAGGACTAAACCAAGACTAAACCAGGTCTAAACCAGGTCTAAACCAGGACTAAACCAGGTCTAAACCAGGTCTAAACCAGGTCTAAACTAGGTCTAAACCAGGACTAAACCAGGTCTAAACCAGGTCTAAACCAGGACTAAACCAAGACTAAACCAGGTCTAAACCAGGTCTAAACCAGGACTAAACTAGGTCTAAACCAGGTCTAAACCAGGACTAAACCAGGACTAAACCAGGACTAAACCAAGACTAAACCAGGTCTAAACCAGGTCTAAACCAGGACTAAACTAGGTCTAAACCAGGTCTACACCAGGACTAAACCAGATCTAAACCAGGTCTAAACCAGGACTAAACCAGGAATAAACCAGGTCTAAACCAGGTCTTACCCAGTCTACAGCAGGTCTAAGCAGGACTTGGGGCGGGAGGATGGCTCTGGGATCACCTTGGTCCTGATTGGTCTGAAATGAGTCTGACTCTGAGAAACACAGAAAATCAATAGAGTGCAATTAAACGCAGAGAGTCCAGACCTGGGCCGGTTTTATTAAATCCTCCTGGTCCAGGCTGGTCTTTGTGAGTCTTAATGTGACCTTTGTTGTTCTGAGCAGAGCACGAGCCTGTATCGATCCACCCAAGACCAAGACCGAGGAAGACCGGAATGAAAAACAGCTCTCACCAAGAAACAGGATTCAATTTATCAGACTCTGAGGCCAGCAAGTCCTGGTTTAGACCTGGTTTAGACTTGGTTTAGTCCTGGTTTAGTCCTGGTTTAGTCCTGGTTTACACCTGGTTTTGACCTGCTTTAGACCTGGTTTAGTCCTGATTTAGTCCTGGTTTAGACCTGCTTTAGTCCTGTTTAGACCTGGTTTAGTCCTGGTTTAGTCCTGGTTTAGACCTTGTTTAGACTTGGTTTAGTCCTGGTTTACACCTGGTTTAGACCTGGTTTAGTCCTGGTTTTGACCTGGTTTAGTCTTGATTTAGTCCTGGTTCAGACCTGGTTTAGTCCTGGTTTAGACCTGGTTTAGTCCTGATTTAGTCCTGGTTTAGACCTAGTTTAGTCCTGGTTTAGACCTGGTTTAGTCCTGGTTTAGACTTGGTTTAGACCTAGTTTAGACCTGGTTTAGACCTGGTTTAGACCTGGTGTAGACCTAGTTTAGACCTGGTTTAGACCTGGTTTAGACCTAGTTTAGACCTGGTTTAGACCTGGTGTAGACCTAGTTTAGACCTGGTTTAGACCTGGTTTAGACCTAGTTTAGACCTGGTTTAGTCCTGGTTTAGACCTGGTTTAGACCTGGTTTAGACCTACTTTAGACCTGGTTTAGTCCTGGTTTAGACCTGGTTTAGACCTAGTTTAGACCTGGTTTAGACCTGGTTTAGTCCTGGTTTAGACCTGGTTTAGACCTACTTTAGACCTGGTTTAGTCCTGGTTTAGACCTGGTTTAGACCTGGTTTAGTCCTGGTTTAGTCCTGGTTTAGACCTGGTTTAGACCTAGTTTAGACCTGGTTTAGTGCTGGTTTAGTCCTGGTTTAGACCTGGTAGACCTGGTTTAGTCCTTAACTTAGTCCTAGTTTAGACCTGGTTAAGACCTGGTTTAGACCTGGTTTAGACCTGGTTTAGTCCTGGTTTAGTCCTGGTTTAGACCTGGTTTAGACCTGGTTTAGACCTGGTTTAGACCTGGTTTAGACCTAGTTTAGACCTGGTTTAGACCTGGTTTAGACCTAGTTTAGACCTGGTTAAGACCTGGTTTAGACCTGGTTTAGACCTAGTTTAGACCTGGTTTAGACCTGGTTTAGACCTGGTTTAGACCTAGTTTAGACCTGGTTTAGACCTGGTTTAGACCTAGTTTAGACCTGGTTAAGACCTGGTTTAGTCCTGGTTTAGACCTAGTTATATATATTCCTTCTTATGTTTTAACTCAGTTTTGTTTGTGACTGAGTTTCTTCGAGAGTTGTGACACTCTCAGATCTTTCCGAACAGTCGAACCTCCGTCTGACTCCTTGTTGTTTCCTTTAATTCCTTTGTCCTTTCGCTTCATGTGACTAACGTCTGAAGTTAATCAAAATGTCACAAAGTTTGTTGGATAAATACGAAGGTGAGTCTGGGTCTGAACCGTTAAAGTGAGCGTCGAGTAAATGATGTGTTTGGAAATGTCGGGAATAAAAGCCCAGCAGCTCAGTCTCCGTTTTTTAAAAAGCCCAGTGGCATTTTCTAACGTTACACTTGAAGGCGGTAAATTATATAATAAAGTGTGATTAACTGAGAGGGAAATGTCAGCGGAGAAAGAGGAGGCTCCAGTGACTCCGCACAGACCTCAGCAAACACCCACCACCAGGAACTAGAGTCTGTACTTTTCAAGTGTCCACAGAGTCCAGACCAGAACCACGTCCTGGAACTTTCTCCTGAACATTTGTGAAGGCTCCCTAAACACACCTGAGGAAAAGCTTAAAGCAGCGTTTACATGAGAGCTCCTGTAATGAGCCCAAACTTGTGCCTCATAGAAACAAAAAGAAAATAGTGCAACATTTGGTTTCCAAGAAGAAATTCCTCGTCTACTTGAGTAAAAGTTAGTGTTCACGCTTTGACTTTGGCTCAAAACCAGGTTCAAGTGTTCATTTCCTGTGTTTCTGACCTTAACTAGGTTTTGGTCGACAGTCGTTTTGATAAACTCCTCTCGACGCCGCGGGTGATTAATGGCGTTTAACCGAATCGAATTAAGGTTAAGACAGAGTTGTGTGTCGCGGGGAGGGGTCAGGGTTTGGCGCGGTAAATAACTTGTTTAGTGGAAGGATACGAGGCGCAGTAATTACAAAGCGCTCGCTGTTATAATTCCTTTTAGACGCGGAGTCGGTAACTCAAACGCGGGACAAGGTGAGGGCAAGGCCGCGCTCCACTACGATCAATATTTCATTTACTTCCTCCATCGAGCGAAGAGCGAGGAGCGACAGGAGCGGCTGATTTCCTCTGGGTTTCGAGCCGACAGAGAGAAGCCGAGGGAAGGGGCTGCAGTCGGGAGAGATTTTAAAACAGGTTTTCAACAATGATGGGGCAAAAAAGTAGGGTTTAGAGGTTTGAAAGTCATGGAAATAATGAGTAAGAGGAATTAGATCAGACACGCTGTATAATTTACCATTTACCATAAAAAGAACACGTGAATTAAAATGAAAAAATAAAAAGTGTGTTGATAAGCTCCTCGTGTACGTGGAGCCTGAAACAACATTTACAGTTGAGAAGTAAACCAAATGTAAGCTATCGTTTCCAAAAGCTCCTTCAGCTGTTGCTTCTGTCCGACTCTCTTTGAGACGTGTTGCTGCATCAAATTCAAAAAGAGCTCATTACTTTTCATAAAACTCCTGATTTGTAGTTTCTGTTGTGAACTCTGTCGTCTGTGGCTGTAACGAGAGGAGAGTGTGTTAAACAGAGGTGCTGACTCCATATTGATTATCACTGAGCGAGGGACACACATTAACCTCCACTTACTGTCGACCATCCAGACCCACCGCAGCTCCAGACCTGAATCTACCCACAATTCAACCTGGGCCTGTACAAAAGGCAGAAAACACAGCCTCAGGAGATCCTTTTATACGTGACTTCTACATAATTAGTCTCAGTAATCGACAAACGTGTCTTCGTTCTGAGCGTGTCTCGTTCTGCCGGAGACTGTATCCTTCCTTCCTCTTCATCTCCTTTTCCTTGGATCTGAGTGATTCCTGATGAATATTTCTCTTTGAGTGAACCTCCTTCCTCTGGATTCCTCAGAGACCGATGTGCGTCGAATGAACAACCTTCACAAACTCCAGCAGCTCCAGGTCTGGACTCAGAACTCACAGCTGCTGCTTCAAAACCGAGGCAGAGCAGCATTAATTCGAGCACATCCGGGTAATTAAGAACAGAATTAGCTGAGATGAGAAGACGAGAGACGAGCTGTGGACACATCAAAAGACTGACCACAGACGGATTAGTGTCCAAAAGTAAAATGCAGGATCAGAACACATCATTCTTTGTTGAAATGGATCGGTTTAATTTGATTTAAACAGACGCTGGAGTCTCAGCGTCCGCTCGTCTCGGAGCCTCCTGGTCCCGCGGTCACAGGTCCCAGCGTCCACTCGTCCCGCCGCCTCCTGGTCCCGCGGTCACAGGTCCCAGCGTCCACTCGTCCCGCCGCCTCCTGGTCCCGCGGTCACAGTTCCCAGCGTCCACTCGTCCCGGCACCTCCTGGTCCCGCGGTCACAGGTCCCAGCGTCCGCTCGTCCCGGCGCCTCCTGGTCCCGCGGTCACAGGTCCCAGCGTCCGCTCGCTCCGGCGCCTCCTGGTCCCTCGGTCACAGGTCCCAGCGTCCGCTCGTCCCGGCGCCTCCTGGTCCCGCGGTCACAGGTCCCAGCGTCCGCTCGCTCCGGCGCCTCCTGGTCCCGCGGTCACAGGTCCCAGCGCCTCCTGGTCCCGCGGTCACAGGTCCCAGCGTCCACTCGTCCCGGCACCTCCTGGTCCCGCGGTCACAGGTCCCAGCGTCCGCTCGTCCCGGCGCCTCCTGGTCCCGTGCAACAATTACAAACCAGTGTGGCTTCAGCAGTTTCAGACTTGGGCTAATCTTAAATAGTGATAGACTGGGAGTATTGTTGTCGTGGTTACCTTTAGTTAATTCAGTGCAAATTACTTTTCTTTAAATGATCAGATTACTTTGTTGAAGGCTGCCCGATGTTAACACAAGCTCAGAACAACACGGTATTACATTTACATTTAGAAATTTAGCAGACGCTTTTACCTGAGGAAAACAATGGAAGCAACTTTAACAACACAAGGTACAAAAAGCATAAGTGCACAAAAAACTAGTCAGTTTAAACCAAGCACAGTTTACAAAGCTAAGGATAAGATAAATTTTTTTTTTTTTTTTTTTTTTTGAAGAAAGTAATCGATAGAAAGGAAGTAGAACTCAGTGTTTGTCAGTCAGGTGTTGATGGAAGAGATGTGTTTTCAGGCGTTTTTTAAAGATGGCTACAGAATCTGCTGATCTTGTAGCAGCAGTAGATCATTCCACCAATGTGGAACAGATCCAGAGAAGGTACGTGAGAGTGATTTTTCACCTTTTTGGGACGGTACCACCAGACGTTGTTCATTTGCAGAGCGCAGGGATCTGGTAGGAACGTAGGTCTGTATTAGTGAGTGAAGATATGAGGGGGCGGAGCCAGTGGTGGTCTTGTAGGCCAAGAGCATAGCTTTGAACTTGATGTGAGTGCCAACAGGAGCCAGTGTAACCTAATGAATAGAGGAGTTACGTGCGCTCTCTTCGGTTCATTAAAGACCATATAAATGACTGAACCATGCAGGGGTCTCAGGAAACTTTAACCTGTTCCCCTCAGGACCAGAGGACAGTCCCGGTCAGACAGAGCATTAAAGATAGAAGAAGAAAAAAGAGCTGGTGTTCTGTTGGTTTCAGGAGTTGTTCTGTTTCAATAACAGCTCTGACCCTAACACTGCGTCCCCCCACCTTTACCACCCCCACCAGCAGTCTCCGCTCGGCCTCCATCGATCGCACATTTCCCTCCGTCTCTGTCTTTCAGCTCCTCGTCTGCAGCTCTGTCAGACGCTGGGACAAAGCAGAGGAGCAACAGGAACAAATGTGATCTATACCATCATTATTTTAAATACTGTGATATTAAACCAGGACTGGTTTAGACCTGGTTTAGTCTTGGTTTAGACCTGGTTTAGACCTGGTTTAGTCCTGGTTTAGTCCTGGTTTAGTCCTGGTTTAGACCTGGTTTAGACCTGGTTTAGTCCTGGTTTAGACCTGGTTTAGACCTGGTTTAGTCTTGGTTTAGTCCTAGTTTAGACCTGGTTTAGACCTGGTTTAGACCTGGTTTAGTCCTGGTTTAGACCTGGTTTAGTCCTGGTTTAGTCCTGGTTTAGACCTGGTTTAGACCTGGTTTAGTCCTGGTTTAGTCCTGGTTTAGTCCTGGTTTAGACCTGGTTTAGTCCTGGTTTAGTCCTGGTTTAGACCTGGTTTAGACCTGGTTTAGTCCTGGTTTAGCCCTGGTTTAGTCCTGGTTTAGTCCTGGTTTAGACCTGGTTTAGTCCTGGTTTAGTCCTGGTTTAGTCCTGGTTTAGACCTGGTTTAATCCTGGTTTAATCCTGGTTTAGTCCTGGTTTAGCCCTGGTTTAGTCCTGGTTTAGTCCTGGTTTAGTCCTGGTTTAGTCCTGGTTTAGACCTGGTTTAATCCTGGTTTAGTCCTGGTTTAGCCCTGGTTTAGTCCTGGTTTAGTCCTGGTTTAGTCCTGGTTTAGTCCTGGTTTAGTCCTGGTTTAGACCTGGTTTAATCCTGGTTTAGTCCTGGTTTAGCCCTGGTTTAGACCTGGTTTAGTCCTGGTTTAGTCCTGGTTTAGACCTGGTTTAGACCTGGTTTAGTCCTGGTTCAGTCCTGGTTTAGACCTGGTTTAGTCCTGGTTTAGTCCTGGTTTAGTCCTGGTTTAGACCTGGTTTAGTCCTGGTTTAGTCCTGGTTAAGTCCTGGTTTAGTCCTGGTTTAGACCTGGTTTAGTCCTGGTTTAGTCCTGGTTAAGTCCTGGTTTAGTCCTGGTTAAGTCCTGGTTCAGACCTGGTTTAGTCCTGGTTTAGTCCTGGTTTAGTCCTGGTTTAGTCCTGGTTAAGTCCTGGTTTAGTCCTGGTTTAGTCCTGGTTTAGACCTGGTTTAGTCCTGGTTTAGTCCTGGTTAAGTCCTGGTTTAGTCCTGGTTTAGTCCTGGTTAAGTCCTGGTTCAGACCTGGTTTAGACCTGGTTTAGTCCTGGTTTAGTCCTGGTTTAGTCCTGGTTAAGTCCTGGTTTAGTCCTGGTTTAGTCCTGGTTTAGACCTGGTTTAGTCCTGGTTTAGTCCTGGTTTAGACCTGGTTCAGTCGTGAGGTCTGTCTTTAGGACAGTATCGTGTCTGTCTTGGTCCTGGAGCTCGTTGCCTCTCGTCTTTGACAAGGTCGGGCCTGAGTCGTGCTTAAGCCTCGTAAATGGAGCTCTAATGTAATGGAGCTGGGGCTAATCGGATCTGCAGACCGCGGGCTGATCTCGTTAGGCCCCGGGCTCTGTCTCGGACCGACTCCAGGCTTTGACTTTCACTTCTTTAAAGACACACAGACACTAGGCCGGGACCTCAGCATGTGTCTGTGACCAAACAGGACCATGTGACCAGATTATCCTCTGATGGAGTTTTTGTCACTCGTTTATTTATTTTTTTTGTTTTAAACCTCTGATGTTCATTAAAGAAAGTTTTACACTAAACAGAAAATGATTGGTCACATTTTTTTAGTTAGTTTTGTAATGTTTTTTGTAATATTCTGAGCTATTCCAAAACAAAGAAGATGGCGCCTGCAAGTGACCTGGACATGTTTTTAAAACCACATCGACTGGAAGCTCTAATAACTTTTCTTCAGAAAAAGGAAGTTGTACTGTCTGTTGTACTCCCAACTGGATTCAGAAAAAGTTTAATATATCTCCTTGCTGTTGTCACGTCCGCTTTGTGTGATTGGTTTATTCAGCTCCTGTCACGACATCATCCCGCCCTGATACGATCGCATTAGCAGACTATTCTCTGAATAGAACAGACACATGGTCTGGTACCCAGGCTTCTTAGATCG
This sequence comes from Perccottus glenii, assembly GCA_024416835.2. Classification (NCBI taxonomy): domain Eukaryota; kingdom Metazoa; phylum Chordata; class Actinopteri; order Gobiiformes; family Odontobutidae; genus Perccottus; species Perccottus glenii. The sequence goes on along the minus strand of CM044548.2, from coordinate 505,383 downwards.
AACAACAACACCTGAATGGAACAGTGTCACTAACGACTCTCCTGAGCCTTAACAACTCTCACATCACATGTGGCGTACCCCAAGGCAGTTGTCTGGGTCCATATTTAATATTTTTACTAATGATTTACCGTACACTTTACATAAGGCTAACATTGTCATGTACGCTGATAATTCAACTATATATACATCAGCAAGTACACAAATGGAACTAGAAACAGTTTTAAATATAGAATTACAATATGTAGTAGATTGGATCAAATTAAATAAACTAGCATTAAATACAGTAAAAACTAACTGCATGATTTTAGGTTCAAATTATAACATTAATCAAAACCCTGTAATTAATATTAAAATTAATAACGCAATTATTAAACAGGTGCATAACTGCTGGGTGTAACAGTTGACTCAAGATTATCATGGAAAGAACATATTAATAATATTATTGCAAAAATGGGAAGAGGTATATCTATTATGAGAAGACACGCACATTTTTTAACTTCAAATATTATGAATTATGCGATGAAAGCACTAATATTGACGTACCTCGACTATTGCCCAGCAGTTTGGTCGAATGCCACTGGTGAGTATATGAATAAATTACAACTTATACAGAATAGAGCTGCTCGTGTAGCACTTAGGTGCAGCTATAGGAGAAATATTATATTAATGCACAAAGATCTAAACTGGTTGTTGGTCAAAGATAGACTATTGTATTCACTGTTGATTTTCATAAGAAACATTTCCATTTCAAAATTGCCTTCTGTTTTGTTTAAGTATCTTTCTTTTAGTGTAGACAATCATCAGTATAGTACCAGACATGCAACTAAAGGCAACTTCACCTTACCCATAGCAAGAACAAATGCTGTAAAAAACACTGTTATGTTCAGAGGTATGAAGGAATGGAATAAACTACCAACGCATATATTACTTACTAAAAATGTCAATAAATGTAAAACAGCATCTATCAAAATAATACATCTGACTGTTTAGATTTATTTATTTATTTTTTTCGTGTGTGAACATGTGTAGGTATATATATAGGCGTATGTTTATGAATGTGTTTTTATATGTGTGTATATTTCATGCCTGTATGAGGGTACATATGTACTTTGATATGTGTATATATATGTGTATATGTCTGTGTATGTGTGTATGTGTATTTATCTTTTCCATTTATTTGTTGTATTTTTAATGATTTATTTTTTCTTTTTGTTTATGTTTATATTTTTCAGGACCCCAGGAAGAATAGCTGTAGCTAATGGGGATCCTTTCAATAAAAACAAAAACAAAACAAAAAAACATCAGGAGTCACTCTGTCCTTTCAGAGCTAACGACTATGAGACCAGAACAGTCTGGTCCAATCAGGTTTAGTTTCAGGTTAAGCCCCTCCCTCTAAAGATAAAGCTCAGCTCTGTTACCAGTTAAACTCAGAATTGATAAAGTCTCTTGGAATTAGAGACAAAACATCTTCACCTTAAAAACTGACTCCAGAGGCTTTTACTTTAGCTTTTTATTTAATATGACCTGGATGACCGAGAACCGTCACAGACATGTCTTCTTGGATTAAAAGCAAAAGCTGATGCCCAGTTGCTGGACGTGTGCAGAAAGGGTTCTTAGTGTGTTTTCTTTTATTTATGGCTTGAATGTAAAGTTGTAGGACTGGTCAGGTCAGCTCCTTCCCTCTGCATTACGTTTCCTTCCAGAGCTAACGCTTCATAAATCATTGATACTCGACTCCAAGCCTTACCTCAGATGGATAAACATCTTTCCTGGTCATGGCTTTGTACTGGTGTGAACAGGGCTCTATATCCTCTCCCCTGCAGGTCCGTGTTGACAGGACAGTGACTCCTCTCAGCTCTAATGGACGGCTCTAAATTCACAACTGGGACACTCTACAACCTTCAGTCGAGGGGCACACGTTCAAATATTGGGCCAGGGCCAAAAGAAGTCCAACATTACTCATTCTTTCTTTATGGAACATGACGTTTATCACAAAAACAAGACAAGCTTTATTTAATTTTGTCCCGAGTGAGGATTCCACTCGACAGCTCCACCTTCTACTGACCGTCCCTCACTGTTGGAACCACATTTGAGACCCTTTTTAAATTGCCCTGAGGTGGTCTATAATGATCCAGAGGCGTCCTGTGTCGATATAACTCGTCTAAAATCACATTTGAAACATCTTCATGAACCAAAGCGCGTTCTCTTTCGAGGAGGAGAGTGTGATGGAGCCCGTGGCCAGAGCGCTGCATTCCTCGGGGAACAACTCCATTTTCCGCCGCGTGATGAATGAACCTGTGCAGACGAGCGGCGGTGTGGTGGGGGAGGGGAGCTCCGTGTGCTTTGAAGCCTGTCTTATGGCTTTTCCGTGTCAGCGCCGGGGTCTCGGGGGAGAACGGCTCTGGGAAGCATCACGGCGAAGAAAGAGCTGCACCGAAATGTGTCTGAAATGTAGAGGCGTCCGGAGCCGAGCAGGGACAGAGGACGATTATCGACAAGAAGCATTAATACAGCAACATGGGCTCAGACACACAACTGCAAATCCAAATAGTCCAAAATCTACTCAGCTCTGCTCAGAAACTGTCTGAGAAATACTAATGAATTTAACCAAACTGAAGTTTAGAGCTGAGCGTCAGAAACATTTATCTCGTACCTCGTTAAACATCGACTGAAGACAATATTTATCCCTGTTTTGTGTTTTATCTGTTTGTCTCCTTTGAGATGTTTCTTACATTTACATTTAGTCATTTATCAGACGCTTTCATTCAAAGTGACTTCCATTCACCAGTGTCACAGATGAAACACCTCGGAGACAAGGTGGGTCAAGTGTCTCGCTCAAGGAGCCACTGACTCTTAAAAAGACGTGTCCAGAGCTGAATAATACACTTTCTCTGTTTAATTAGCAGTCATTACTTCCTCAATGACAGAAATATTCATCTCGATTATAAAGTCTAGATGAGGTCTGCAGGTTTTTTTTTTTTTTTTTTTCAGATGGATATGTTATTAATGATTAAACAGTTCACATGCATTAAATAAATACTTCTCAGTGATTTAACTCCGCAGTGACTTTTCATTTTCCTGAAAGATGATCATTTGAGCAAAATATGGGGACGTCATTCTGGACGAGATCGTATTGAACACATGGGGTTGTCTCTTTCAGACCTGCTGTTGTCGTCTGAGGGAGGGTCCGAGAGCGAGCGGCACAGAAAGAAAAGAACACAGTCTGGACCTTGTTCTGTTACTTAACTTGGAGCATAGAATGTATAAAGTTTGTGTTACATTCATTAAATTAATATTTCAGAGCTGTCCCTCTGTGGAACGCTAAATGGAGGTCCGGTTTTCCAGGACAGGTTTGTGCCAGTTGGGTTTTGTGGGGGCTTGTTGTAAAGTCTGGACCATAATAACTGTCTCTAAAGCCCAAAGTCACACAGAGATTCCACAATCTCTGTCCAACGAGACAGACATTTAAGACTGGACCAAACACACTGAATAAAAGTACCTGCCACTGGTTTTTATTTTAAACATTACATTCAAATTATTTTACAGACGTCAAATCTTATCTTTAAATGAACATAAGACCTCTACGTAACCTCAGAGCCACATCAAACGTCTATTTTTCCTCTGATCGCTGTCGTTTCATTCTTGTCCAGTGTTTTTATTCATCAGAGTCATCAGGTGTAAAGCCTTTCTGTCTCTGACATATTTTATCTCACATTGATTGTTGGCTGCGGCGCGTTGTTTGTTAATGGAAGGCATTGTGGGCTGTAAATGGCGTTATCTGCGGATGTTTTTGTGGAGGACACGGCGGCGGAGCGTCTTATCAGCAGCAGATTGATTCCCACGTCCATCTCGTTTGTCCTTCTCTTTGTGTTTCAGAAGCTCCATTTAGAGACGACGCTCGGTGATGGATCGACGGCTCACGGCCGAGAATCACCAACGACACAAAAGCTCACAGTGTCTGGAGTTGTATCTGTAACCAGTGTGTAACAACACAACTAATGATCATCTTTATTTATAAAACCCAATGAGAAAACAGATTTAGTTATTATCTTCTCCTGAGGCACTTTTAGGAGATTTAAACACATACGTTATTTTTATAAATTCATCTGTTCACACAACTCCAAATGCAAAAAGGTTCACAGTTAAATACGTCTTTTACAAACGTTATCCACGTCGGTCTTATGTTTAACGACCTGTAGGAGGCGAGAGATGGAGTCAAGTGTTTCAGTAAGTGAGAAGAAAAAGAACAACAACAGACACTGGAGGAGGTTATCTTAAAGAATGGAGTTGGTTCTGGCGGTCTTTGAATGCATCAGGGCTTAAAGGGAATTCTTCTTTTTGACAATAAAGTTAATTTTCAACACTTTCAAAAGGCTGAATGAAGTTTATGATGTGACTTCACCAGCAGCAGGTTGTTAAAAGCTTTCGAAAGTGAGAAAAAAAAAGAAAAATTCCCCTCAAGACGCAATGGAGTCAATGGATCCTTTTATAGCTTTTTGATATTTATTATGAAACCCTCCTCCAGTGTTGACATTGACATGTTTCTTCTTCTTGAGTTTAATGGCAGTTGGTATCCAACAGTTGCAATACCGCCACCTGCTGGGTTTGTGTGAAATCATGTTAATTCTACTCCACATCCCTTGCTCAGTGTAATGTCTTCTCTTGGACATTAGCCTCTTTGGCTTCACTCACAAGATTATCCTGTGACACTTACAAATGTGACTTCTTTAAGACAGTGGCACACTTATTACACCCTTCTTTCTTTTAGTGAAAGTGGAAAACCTCACACCACTGGTTCTAGCCCTGGCCTGGTCCTGGTCTGGTCCTGGTTTAGTCCTGGTCTAGTCCTGGTTCAGGGTCTTTTAGGAGAACACAGGGGAACATGTGGAATGCATGTAAACACCTTCATGAATGTTAATGGCTCATTTAAAACACGACAGACTCAGAGCTAAAGCCGCAGAGACATAACGGATGGAGGCACAGCACTGTAAATCTACCACAAGGCCACGCTCCAGTCATGTGACCTGCACTCAACGAGTCATGTGACCAGAGGAGAGCAGGAAGTCAGGGTGAGATATGACACCTCATGGGTTTAATGGGTTTAGGGCCGGGATTTATTCAAAAACAGAAAACCAGGTCTAAACCAGGACTAAACCAGGTCTAAACCTGGACTAAACCAGGTCTAAACCAGGTCTTAAACCAGGTCTAAACCAGGTCTAAACCAGGTCTAAACCAGGTCTAAACCAGGACTAAACCAGGTCTAAACCAGGTCTAAACCAGGTCTAAACCAGGACTAAACCAGGACTAAACCAGGTCTAAATCAGGACTAAACCAGGTCTAAACCAGGTCTTAAACCAGGTCTAAACCAGGTCTAAACCAGGTCTAAACCAGGTCTAAACCAGGTCTTAAACCAGGTCTAAACCAGGTCTAAACCAGGTCTAAACCAGGTCTAAACCAGGACTAAACCAGGTCTAAACCAGGTCTAAACCAGGTCTAAACCAGGTCTAAACCAGGACTAAACCAGGACTAAACCAGGTCTAAATCAGGACTAAACCAGGACTAAACCAGGTCTAAACCAGATCTATACCAGGTCTAAACCAGGACTAAACCAGGACTAAACCAGGTCTAAACCAGGTCTAAACCAGGACTAAACCAGGTCTAAACCAGGACTAAACCAGGACTAAACCAGGACTAAACCAGGTCTAAACCAGGTCTAAACCAGGTCTAAACCAGGTCTAAACCAGGTCTAAACCAGGACTAAACCAGGACTAAACCAGGTCTAAACCAGGTCTAAACCAGGACTAAACCAGGTCTAAACCAGGTCTAAACCAGGTCTAAACCAGGTCTAAACCAGGTCTTAAACCAGGTCTAAACCAGGTCTAAACCAGGTCTAAACCAGGTCTAAACCAGGTCTAAACCAGGTCTAAACCAGGACTAAACCAGGACTAAACCAGGTCTAAACCAGGTCTAAACCAGGACTAAACCAGGTCTAAACCAGGTCTAAACCAGGACTAAACCAGGTCTAAACCAGGTCTAAACCAGGTCTAAACCAGGTCTAAACCAGGTCTAAACCAGGACTAAACCAGGACTAAACCAGGTCTAAACCAGGTCTAAACCAGGACTAAACCAGGTCTAAACCAGGTCTAAACCAGGTCTAAACCAGGTCTAAACCAGGACTAAACCAGGTCTAAACCAGGTCTAAACCAGGACTAAACCAGGACTAAACCAGGACTAAACCAGGTCTAAACCAGGTCTAAACCAGGTCTAAACCAGGTCTTAAACCAGGTCTAAACCAGGTCTAAACCAGGTCTAAACCAGGTCTAAACCAGGACTAAACCAGGACTAAACCAGGTCTAAACCAGGTCTAAACCAGGACTAAACCAGGTCTAAACCAGGACTAAACCAGGACTAAACCAGGACTAAACCAGGACTAAACCAGGTCTAAACCAGGTCTAAACCAGGTCTAAACCAGGTCTAAACCAGGACTAAACCAGGTCTAAACCAGGTCTAAACCAGGTCTAAACCAGGACTAAACCAGGTCTAAACCAGGACTAAACCAGGACTAAACCAGGTCTAAACCAGGTCTTAAACCAGGTCTAAACCAGGACTAAACCAGATCTATACCAGGTCTAAACCAGGACTAAACCAGGACTAAACCAGGACTAAACCAGGTCTAAACCAGGTCTAAACCAGGTCTAAACCAGGTCTAAACCAGGTCTAAACCAGGACTAAACCAGGTCTAAACCAGGTCTAAACCAGGACTAAACCAGGACTAAACCAGGTCTAAACCAGGTCTAAACCAGGACTAAACCAGGTCTAAACCAGGATCTAAACCAGGTCTAAACCAGGACTAAACCAGGTCTAAACCAGGACTAAACCAGGACTAAACCAGGTCTAAACCAGGTCTAAACCAGGTCTAAACCAGGACTAAACCAGGTCTAAACCAGGACTAAACCAGGACTAAACCAGGTCTAAACCAGGTCTAAACCAGGACTAAACCAGGTCTAAACCAGGTCTAAACCAGGACTAAACCAGATCTATACCAGGTCTAAACCAGGACTAAACCAGGACTAAACCAGGTCTAAACCAGGTCTAAACCAGGTCTAAACCAGGTCTAAACCAGGACTAAACCAGGACTAAACCAGGTCTAAACCAGGTCTAAACCAGGACTAAACCAGGTCTAAACCAGGACTAAACCAGGACTAAACCAGGTCTAAACCAGGTCTAAACCAGGTCTAAACCAGGACTAAACCAGGTCTAAACCAGGACTAAACCAGGACTAAACCAGGTCTAAACCAGGTCTAAACCAGGTCTTAAACCAGGTCTAAACCAGGACTAAACCAGATCTATACCAGGTCTAAACCAGGACTAAACCAGGACTAAACCAGGACTAAACCAGGTCTAAACCAGGTCTAAACCAGGTCTAAACCAGGTCTAAACCAGGACTAAACCAGGACTAAACCAGGTCTAAACCAGGTCTAAACCAGGACTAAACCAGGTCTAAACCAGGACTAAACCAGGACTAAACCAGGTCTAAACCAGGACTAAACCAGATCTATACCAGGTCTAAACCAGGACTAAACCAGGACTAAACCAGGACTAAATCAGGACTAAACCAGGTCTAAACCAGGTCTTAAACCAGGTCTAAACCAGGACTAAACCAGATCTATACCAGGTCTAAACCAGGACTAAACCAGGACTAAACCAGGTCTAAACCAGGTCTAAACCAGGACTAAACCAAGTCTAAACCAGGACTAAACCAGGTCTAAACCAGGTCTAAACCAGGTCTAAACCAGGTCTAAACCAGGACTAAACCAGGTCTAAACCAGGTCTAAACCAGGTCTAAACCAGGACTAAACCAGGTCTAAACCAGGTCTAAACCAGGACTAAACCAGGTCTAAACCAGGACTAAACCAGATCTATACCAGGACTAAACCAGGTCTAAACCAGGTCTAAACCAGATCTAAACCAGGTCTAAACCAGGACTAAACCAGGTCTAAACCAGGACTAAACCAGATCTATACCAGGACTAAACCAGGTCTAAACCAGGTCTAAACCAGATCTAAACCAGGTCTAAACCAGGACTAAACCAGGTCTAAACCAGGACTAAACCAGATCTATACCAGGACTAAACCAGGACTAAACCAGGACTAAACCAGGTCTAAACCAGGACTAAACCCGGACTAAACCAGGACTAAACTCTATAAAAACTTGTCTTTAACAGAGACATTTGTTTTCCTCGTCTGTGTCGATGATAAATGCAGCAGTGTCTTAGGCCTCGAGACTTTCTTCAGGAGTTCGCTGTAACAGACGTGAAGGTGACAGAAATGCATGTATTTGATAAATTCGTTTTTCTCATTTGTTTTGGCTATGTTTCTGAAAGAGAAAAATGTTTCTGTAATAACACACAGCTGCTCAGTTCAGAGATCGTTGACAGATGATTGTCTTCAGTCATTTATTTAAAGAATCTGCTCAAACACTTTCTGTGGAAGCCCTGCAGGTTTTTGTTTTGTGGCAATTCTCTAGAAAACTGTACAAAACTGAACTTTAAATGATCAGTGTCATCATCGAAGTCTTCACAACCTGTCAACAGTTTTTCAGCGTTTGAGTTTTATTTAGTCGGAAAACATTTAATAAAATAATAATAAATGTTTCTCCAGAGATGGAAGTCTAACAACAGGATCTGAGTGAACACATTTTAAACACTGTTTTAGTTCAAATGAATAAACTTTACATAAATGTGAGGCTTTACAAATAACTTTGCTTTTTGTCTCTGACACAAAAGAAAATCTCCTAAAACTTACTGTTTGGGGGAAAAGAAGTTTTGATAAAGCATTAATATGTTGTAAAGTTGTAAAAGGTTACAATTTTAAAGAGTTTCTTAATGTCCTCACTTTATCGTTTTTTAAATGTGGTCCTCAGAGTGTAATGAGATCAGGTACACACACACACACACACACACACTGGACACTGATTCAGTTTTAATTAAATCTCATTAAGACTCGACGTGCTTCATTAACTGCACTGACACCACCGTTAGAGGAAGGAAGGAAGGAAGGAAGGAAGGAAGGAAGGAAGGAAGGAAGGAAGGAAGGAAGGAAGGAAGGAAGGAAGGAAGGAAGGAAGGAAGGAATGAAGGAAGGAAGGAAGGATGGAAGGAAGGAAGGAAGGAGGGAAAGTAATAGGCGATAATACGATGTAAAAGTGGCTGTGCAGATTAATGGGCTCATATTTGATGTGTGGCTGTGGGAGACACTGGCTCAGGAGGAGCTCTGGGCAACATGGCATCGTGAAGCATCTGAGTCATCGGTTAAATAGCAATTACACAAACTCAGATTAAGAAAAAAAAAACCTGTCTTAAAGATTAAAAATAATTAGGCTTATGGTGTTTTTCTTTTCCAGCTCAGGTTCAGTGAAGGCAGCACGGCTCTAGAGATAATCGAACAGTCAGATCATTTGTTTGTTGTTCATGAGTTCTTTCTGAACAAAATGTTGAGGGCTTAACATTTAGAAGTACATGGAGGTAAATGTAGTAGGCTAGCGTTAGCAGGAGGTTTGGTACAAATTCAACATGATGTTAGCTGTAAACGTAAAAGACATGGAAGTTTTTAAGGATTTTATAAAAAAGACTGACTTTATGAAGAATCACAAAAGATCAGGGACTACAGCAGGACTTCTACAGTATTCTCAGGCAGTGAGTGTTTCTGATTTATTGTTTAGTTGTTAAGCTGTGTTGTTAATGTGCGTTTCATTTTTGTGGATCCTGGTTTTATTTGCTGGTCGGCTAAATTCTTTGCAAACGAACCATGTTCTGAAGTAAAGTGTCTGTCCTGGTTGTGACTGAGACAGTGCTGTATCTGTTTATGAAGCACGAACATGCTTCTATGCTCAGTCTCTCAGCGGTGGCTCTCCTCTGCCCAGACTTCAGAGACTTCAGAGACTTCAGCTCACCTCACAGAGCAGGTCCGCTGATGTCAGTGCACAGGGTTTTAAACAGCTTCACTTTAGCTTCAGAGGAAAAGTTACGTTCAGTGTGATTGGATTTGTCTTTCAGCAACAAATGAAACAGAATGAAAAACTTAGTAAACACCGGTGTTATCCTGAGCAGCCGTGTCTTCTCCAGAGGAGGCAGGGTGTATTGTGTCTAAAGTGTGCAAATGTCAGAGCTTTTGTGCAAAATGAGATAAATCATTAGAACTTTGTCTCAGGACTCAGCTGAATGACATCAGTCAAACTCCCAACTGCCTTTTATGTATTTTAAATTAAATCAATTGGTATATTCATGGCTTTATTTTGGTTCCCACAGGTTTCTATACATTTCTTTAAAACATTGAGTTACAGATTAAAAACGCTAGTCCCTCTGCTGCAAAATGTTTCTCCCTCCAGATTATTTTCAACTGATGTCAAAGTGTCAAGTGTAACCAGGTCTGTTTTTATTCTGGGTCCAAAAACAGCTCATTTACACTGAGTTGTATTCTGTAGCTTTACAAGTCAGTGTCATGTGGTCTGTGGGGACATCTAGTGGCAGCACAAGGAACTGAGTCTGAAAAGTAAAATTTATTTCAGAAAGGACAATGATTATTTTTTGCCATTTTTTTTTTGTTTATCCTGTTCTGGGTTTATTCCAGCTGCTCTCCCATTTGAACTATGTCTGTAGTTTTTACTTTTTGTTATTTGTGTGTTTGTGAAAGTCTTTTTCCTTTCTTATTTTATCTTTGGACACGAAACATAAACAAAATACATTTAAACTTACAACAGTCCAAAAACGTACAACATTACGTAATATATATATTATATATATATATTACATATATATATATATATATATATATATATATATTTTTTTTCTGTAGCCCTCCTACTTTAATAGAAGAATCATCAGTGTGGTTATAATTATAATGTTTTAATGTTTTACGTAAGCCCATGTCACAGAAAGCAGAATGACTATGGCGCCACCTGCTGGACAGAAAAGTTCATTACAGAAATTGTAATTTCAGAAAAATGTTATAGTTAAAGCTGTCTGTCTTTATACATTTTCTTCCTTCTTCCTTAGGACGGATGTTTTTAGAGCTCAAAAAAGAAAGAGAAAGAAAATGTCTAAACTGTCTAAAGCCCTGGATAGAGCTGTGTCTCTTCTTTTTCTCGTTGGTCAGTCTTACACAGATAGAAAGACGCCTCTTCACTTTCTTGCTTTTGTCTTTTTTCTCTTTTGTTGCCAAAGCTAAATGTTGCCCTTTTGCATTTTTTATATTTTGACAAAGACAAAGATAATAAACTGAAATGTTGTATTGTTTTGCAAAAGTAGCCTAGACAACTTCTGGTGCTGAAGACATTTATTTCAACAACAGCAGTTATTGGTTATAAACCAAGTGCAGTGGTTTGTAAATGAATTGCAGTATATTAAAATTTTAATTTATATTTAAATTTATACTTTTCTCAAGTTGAAAATGTAGTTCTCCAATACTTGTATTGGAGAACAAATTACACTGATTTTTACATGAAATATTTTAGCTTTCCGTGAGGATAATAGAAAATGTAAACAAAATATCAACATTTCTCATTTGACTGAGTTTTAAAAATCTATTTTTCCAGACAGAGACATAACAATAGTGTTATTTTTACACTATTTCTAACATTCTTTTTACTAAATTGTTGTCATGTTGTGAAACAAAACGTTTTTACTGTGTATTAATGTGTAATGTTTCATGTCAACCCAGATTCAGAACCAAAGTAATGGAGTGTTACAGTGAGAGGGATTAATTTAAGGAATAATCTGATAAATCAACAAATCAAGGACAATTACGGTATTTCAGAAAAGTATAAAATCTAAAAGTACATATGGAAAAGATCATTTGGTTGGTGTGTGTAAGTGCTAATATAAGTTCAATGTTGGAATAAGACAAATAGTGATTTGTAAAGTGTAATGTAAATGTGCTTTTCTGCATTAAAAGTGTTATGTTGTTAAAATATTACTCTTCTCTGCTCATTTTCATGTATTTTTTTGCTTGTACTGGTTTCTTTTTTGTGTTTGTTTTTTCTAAAAAGCACTTTGGTCAGGTTTAGTTGTTGTAAGTGTGCTGTACAAATAAAGGTTGACTGATGTTCCAACAGTTTCTGTGTAGGTTTTGTTTCCCTAATGACAACAGCTTTTTACAGAGTTTGCTGCAGTTTCTTCAGTGCAGTGTATTTCTGAGAGTACTCTGTGATGAGACAGAGAGACGGTCAAATGAAGGACGCGACTGTCTCTTTAAATCTAAACCAGGACGAGCAGAAAAAACTGAACGGAGCAGACATCAGCATCACGTCTGCAGCAAGACACAAACTTCCCTGGATCTGAGGCTCGCTCTGGATCCACTCTTTATTAATCCGTCTGTTTATTCTTGCATTGATTTGTTCGGAGGAGATCTGGAGGTGAGTAAACACTGCAGCAGAGCCAGAGGCGTCACCTTTCTGTGGATTCAATTTGGTTTAGTGCTGATGTGAGCAGAGACAGAAGAGGAGTCAGCCTTTTTAAACCTGTCAAGCTTTTCAACCATTTAGTCAATCTACGTAGATTTCAACAAAGATTTAACAAGAAAACATCCGCATCACAAACAGTATGTGACCCTACTCAAGTGTAAATGTCAATCATAATGTCTTCCATTTGACTTTTGCACAACCGTAACCATGTTTGACTAATGTAATATAGAGAGAATAAAAGATTTAACATGGCACTGTTTCCCTAAACTTCTGTGCACTACAAAAAATAAAACTGTCAAATTTAATGCTGGAAGTTGTGTTTGACAGTCTTTTATTTTTTATTTTATCTAATGTGACCAATATAAGAGTAAAAAGGACTCTAGGCTGAGAACAAAGTGAATTTACTAAAGCTAAAAGGGATCAGTAAAACTTCTATTTTGAGTGGAAAAAGTGCCTGACTGTGTTCTAAGTGTGAGAGAAAGTTTATTCGTCATAAGCAATAAAAGTATAAAGTACAAAGATGCCATAAAATATCTCTATATTGTAAACAAGTGCAATAAATACCAAGAACAATAAGTAAAAACTGTTTAAAGATTCTTTCAAATCTGACATAAATAAAAAATATATAGTCTACCTAGTTTCTGTAAATTACCTTCTGAAAATGGCACATTACAAAACTAAAAATGACTGATAAAGATTAAATGTAAATGTAATACTATGTGATTTCTTTTTAATTCATTTACTTTTAGATTACTTCTGGTTGTAAATAAACATATGCAGTAGGTTTCATACTTACATTAGTCACCTCATAACAGCATTATTTTAATGCTAAATGTTATTACAGCCTTAAATTCAATAATGATACCATTACTGGAATGACTTCTCCATAGTGCTCAAGTCCAGTACAAACCAGTTTTCTTCCAGATCTTTTTTATTTAAAACAGAAACTGTAGAGGCATCAGAACCACAGAGACACCAAGTCAACGAGATTCAAGTCATTTTTAGGATATGTTTGGTGGCTTTTTTGAGAAACAGACCCTAACAATAGAAGGTTGTTAGGGTTTTTCTATTAAGATGCATCTTTATAACTGTTTATACTTGTTAGTTGTTCACTTTGCACACTACATTGAACCCTAGATTAGGACACTAAATACCTCATCTGTTGAAACCTGTTAGAACCAGTTGGTCACTGACTGGACACATAGTGGAAAAACTGCTGATACAATGGCAGGAAGTGGCTCCTCCTGTGTGAGGTGTGGCCAAAGGTTAGGACTTTTGGGGAATTGAGTTGATCAGCAGCACAACACATTGGCTGACCTCATGTTAACTCATGTATTGTGTTCCAGCGTTGGACTTTTACCTTTTTCTGAGTGAAACAGACAAACTTTACATTGGTTTTATAGTTTTTATTTTCTTAGTATTAGCTCCAACACTTGTACCAAAAGAACCAGGAGAAGGTGTTTTCAGAGTAACACAGTACTTAGACAAGGAGTAGAAGGAGGGGACACATGGAGGAAGCAGAAGCAAGCCTCGAACCCATCCCTGTGTGATTATGTGGTTAACCAAGTGAGCCACTGAGTCACCCTATTTATTCTTTTGAGATCAGTAAAACAAACTTTCACTTGTGTACATATACAACAACCCATTTTCATGTACTTAATCCTTAAAACTGTCTCAAATCATCACTGCAGACAATCATTTGGCTACTTCCACCACTCCAGAGGAACTACAAAGACTGCCACTTCTCAGATTGTTTGATTTTGAAGTACAAAAGCCTACATTTAAAGCTAAACAATTGTGACTTCAGTTGAGAACAAGGGCCAATTATAAAGTGGAAAATCAACAGTAAAAAACAAGCTAGCGTTGATGCCAACAGAGAATGAATCAGCAGAAATCTTCTTGATCTGCCCTAAATGTGTGCAGTTAATGTATGTTTTCACTTTAAAATATTATTTTCATTTTAGTGCTTTGTTTGAATATGGTCAAGAAGAAAAGTCTTTTTGTTTTAATTGAGGTTTTAGCATCACCAAAAAAGGAGCTAACATCAGCTAGCTAATGCTAAAGCTACATTGACTACAAACTCAATTATAATTATGTCTCTCTTGTTTTGCAGGAAAATGGCCGCTCTGGACATCTGCTTCTTCTTCTTGCTCTTCTTTCTTCCCATCGGCTTGTCTTGTCCACGTGTTTGTTCCTGCTTCGATAAATACAGCCGCCATTTTGCCGAATGCTCCTTCAAAGACTTAGCTGCAGTTCCTCTGGGTTTACCGGCAAACGTGACGACGGTGAGCCTCTCGGCCAATCGAATCACCTCTGTCTCTGCAGGCACCTTCGACAACACTCCGCATGTGACTTCTTTATGGATGACGCATAACAGGATCATTTCCATCGAACACGGAGTGATTTCGGTTTTAATTCAACTCCGAAACTTGGATTTAAGCCACAACAGACTCACAGACTTTCCTTGGGAGGATCTAGAGAACCTCACATCTTTACAACTCCTCAAACTGGACCACAACAAGTTACAAATCCTGCCACAAGACGCCTTTTCCAACCTCAAAGAACTCAACTCTCTTCGCTTGAACGACAATAGACTTGTGACAATAAACGAGGGCACATTTGACGGTTTGATCGCTTTGACCTATTTACAGATATACAACAATCCTTTTTCATGCACATGCTCTTTAAACTGGCTAAAAGACTGGATTTTGAGCGCTAAAATTACTGTTGCAGACGTGAATTTGACTATTTGTGTCACTCCCGAAGACCTAAAAGGGGACTCACTTCTAACTTTTCTAGATTTAAAGTGTGAAAGCCCAAATGTAACAATAAAAGTTGATAACTTTCAAAATGGCAGCTTTTTTGAGGGAAGTTTGCTCAGTTTAACTTGTGAGGTCACTGGAAACCCTCAGCCGACTGTGAAGTGGAGAGTCAACAGTAAAAAGGAGCTAGCATTGATGCTAACAGAAAATGACTCTGTGGAAATGATAGACAACTCTTTAAAAGTCTACAACAACGGAACACTTGTTGTTTTTGAGCTTAAAAAGGAAGATAGCGGAATATACAGCTGTTCTGCTACAAATGAATACGGTCAAGACGAAAAATCAGTTTTAATCGAGGTTTTAAAATCAGTTAAAGCGACAGATGAAGAGGAGCTAACAACAGCTAGCTATGCTAAAGCTGCTCTGCCTTCTTTTCCTAAGAAACAAACAACTACAAACTCTCTTCTTAATTTTAACTCTGAGGAAGAAAATAAATTAAATGAGACACTAATATACGTTAGCAAATGCGTCGTAACTTCAAATACAAAATACGTTTCTAGTCATGTTTTTAACGCTAGCTTCGACATTGAAAAACAGTACATGTTTGATTTTGGCGTCATCGCGTTGGGAGTTTCAGAAACAGAAGCTACTGTTCGGATAAACTTGTTGCTAAAATCTCAAGAAAAGAGCAAAAATAGCGAAAAAGAAGAATCAAACGGACTGTACCTGTGCGTTACTTCTGATCCAAAACACAATGCAGTGCAGTGGACGCAGATTAAAGATGGCGTTAACATGTATCACTTTACCGGTTTGCATCCCGGCACTAACTACTCGCTTTGTTTGACGTATCGAGGGGAAGATTGTGAAGTTCAAGTGCTTTTTGCAACAAGAAAACATCCCCCGAACTTGATGATCATTATTTCCGTTAGCATCTGTCTGCTAATGGTTTCTACAGTGCCTTTACTCGCTGCTACATGCTTTCACTTGATCTACATTTACCGCTGTAAGACGTACAAGCTGGTTTTAAAAGCCAAAAATCGGTGTAGCATAGAGAAAGCTAGTTTTAGAGCTCAAAAAGAGTCGGAAAAAAATACAAGTGAAGATTTAGCGGAGGAAGAAGAGATGGACAGTGGTGGTAAAGAGCAGGACACGGAGGAGAGCATTGTGGTCGATACGTCTCAAGACAAATCAACAAACGACGGTGAGGTGGGATCTGAATACAGTGACCGACTGCCTCTGGGAGCTGAGGCGGTCAATATCACAGACTGCAAATATTAGTGGAAATGAAATGGTTTTATGGGCTAACTGAACGGCTAATTCAATCCTCATGAAACAAATGTATAGTTCTGGGTTTAAACCTGTCATGTTTTAGTTGGGTTTATTCTAGTTTAGTCCAGGGATTAGTTCTGTGATGGTCTGATGAGGCAGCTGGTGCATTTGGTCTGAAAATGTACTCTAGTCCAGTTTGGTTGTTAGTATGGTTTGTTTGAGTGAAAGCAGTTTTAACGTAGGCCACAGTCCGGTTACACTTAAGTGCAGTCTATGGCAACACAAACCGGCCTTGATCGAACACTTTTTCCTTGTGGGAGGTGACTGTTATGTCTTAAAACAATAATGCTCTCCTGTTGTGACTTTGCATCAGTCGGTTTATTCATTTCTACATTAAAACATTAAAGATGAGTGACCATGATAACACCAGAGCATCATATGGGTTTGGACCCTGGTTCAGATTTTAGTTGAAAAATGTTATTGTCCCTTAATTTCTGTGCTCAGTTTGTCAAGGCATGTCCATGTTGTCACCATAAACAAACCCTAAAGTCTGTTTAAAAGCAAACGAGACCTACCTCTTCAGGACGCTTGTCCAACTACTTGGACTAAGAAGACAACTGGACTCCAGTTTATTTTAACTCGACCAAAAGTGTTAAGTATAAGCTCATTCTAGTTTTAATACTTATTTTTTTCTGTTTTAATCCTGTTTTATTTCCTCATTAACGTCATGCAATCTATCTGACCAATCACGGCAGACCTTGCTGAATAGGTGGGGCTTAAAGACACATACGCTAAAATAACAAACCATTACAGACAGAGGCTTTGTTATCATTAACTGGAGAAAAAAATAAATGTGCCAAATGAAAACATTGAACCTATTTCAGAGCTCGCTGAAATAGAATATATCTGAATTTAGTAACCAGTGTATAAAAGGACTTCAAAATAAATAAATGATCAGGGCTAAACTGGCTCAGTTAAATAAAAATAACCTACAGCTTGTCAAGTGACATGTCAGTCTTAAAAGCTCCACGCATAAAGCTCTGTGATACTTCACTGGCATAAGATGTTGCTTATTAGTAATAGACAATCGAGAGATCACTGTGCCTGTAGTCATTTTCTATTCTGTATGTTGCCTTTGCTGTGTATAAATACTAAACAACACCATGAAGCGTGTGAAGATGCTTGGTTTGTATGTGGTGTGCTTCTGCAGTGGGACATCATGTGTAGAATTCTGGTGTGGTTTTTCAAAAAATCCAATAAACTGTGCATTTACCAAAGTATTTTCAAGTAACGTTTGAGTGCTTCTGTTTTGTATAAAGTGGACGTCCTGTTCTTTTAAAATAACCTCTCTCTGTGCTGTTCTGAATCTGGGTCAGGTTTTTGAGTTAATGACCTGCTGCTTTGTCTCTGCAAAGCCTGTAATAAACTAAAGTGCAATACTTTTCTTTTATAGAATACCTATAAGAACAAAGCAATCTGAAAATGAAAAGAGTAGATGTGAAACTCCCTCATTCTCCCAGGTCATAGTATTTTAGAAGTAGGAATCTGGACTTAGCTTTAACAATGTTTCACCTAAACAGAAAGGCTTAAGAGAAGTTTATTATGTAGGATGCTTATGATTTAAGCGTCTTTGCGTCCTCTGAAAAGTTCCTCGTGTGTTGTTTGTACCAACGTGAGGCTTTGTTTCTTCCATTACGTTCCGTTTGTTCAAGACATAATCTCCATCTTGACTGATAATAGTTTTCTGATGGTGCCACTGTTCCCCTCGCCCTGCTGCAGGTTCAGGTGTTTAATTTGGGGTTGTGCGTCATTCAACGCAGTGCAATTCTTCACTTAGCAGTAGATTGCAGTTAGTTTCGCTAAAAAAGTCACTCCCAATCGCAAATGAGTGTCCCAGGCAATATTGTGCCGCTCAGTAGATCTAGCCCTAAATGTGCGTCACAGTTAGAGGCAGAAAGAACCAGTAGAAGTGTATTTGTGAGAGCATTTTCACCTCTTCATTTGTACGTCTGGCTCGCTATTACATAACAAATGTTCTCAAACAAGTAATAAACAAGTAAAGTAGCAGTAAATTAGCATCAAACGCTAAGAACAAGTCAGGTTTAGCTTCATTTCTCTTTATAATAAAATAAATAACATTTATTTTAAATATTATATTATAAATTATTATAAATTGTCAAATACAGTCTATGTGAAGACAGCATTAGCCATTAGCCATACCTAGCTCTTAAACTGTTATTGGTCTCAGCACTGAAGTCTATCCCAGCGGCTTTGGGTGTGAGACAGGTACAGTCAGGACAGGCTAACATGGCTAACACTGAGTACATGTGTCCCCCTCTGTCTTCACTCACACTGTCACAAACTTAACCTGAGCCTGAGTGCGGTGGCTTCTTGAAGTCAATCTGGATTTTTGTTTCTGTAAGGCAGTCTTTGGTTTTTAAAAGCTGTTTGTCAATGAGAGAACACATTCTGCTGTCTATATTTTTTATATTAAATAATGGCATCTGCCCATCGTTCAAGATTAAAACTAATGTGTCACTTTTGTCAAGCCCAGAAGCATAAATACTAGCTTTATCCTCGAAGGGTGACAGTTTTTAAAATCACAATGATGAAATCGCTCTGATGTTTCTCTTGGTTGGACACCAGAGGTTTAAATTCTGTTATATATCCTCCTGAGGGTAAATCTGACCCGGCTCATATCGACTGCTGTGGTTTGGAATTTTTATTGATCTGTCTCACTCTCAATTGTCAGCATCAATTCACCACAGCACTCTTTTATTCCTTCAGATTATATTTGTATTATGTTAAAGAAATCTGAACCTGGCTTATTCCACACATAATAAATATAATATATACATTATTTCACTTTTTAAATAATGTTTCTTTGTGGGAACCAAAAAAATCAGAATGAAGCTAGTACTAAATCAGGACTAGACCTGTAAGTAGCCACTAATACAGGGGTAAACCAGGACCAGGAGAACAATCTGAACTGGGCCAAACCAGGATTAGACCAGGGCCCTGTCTGAAGCTGGATCTGGAGGATAGTGAGGTAACCTTTGGGCCAACCCTGGGTTTTTAGTTTCAGAAGCTGGTTCACTTTCTATTGAGCTGTGGAAACTAAAGCAGGTTTAGATCCAGGATAGAAACCCAGCCCCGTGACCAATCAGAGAGAGCAGAAATGTAAAAGTATCTGCACAGCCACACAGCCGACCTGAGCACAAACAGTGAGCAATAAGTTTATTTATAGAGCACATTTAAAAGAATTATTGCTGCGCAAAGTTCTTTACAGATTTAAAAAAGATTAATGAAAGATCAAGAAACATTTAAACATGACAAAAATGAAAAGACATAAAGCTCCTCACTCCGTGATCTTCTGTTGCTGTCCCAGTCTCAGACTCCACTCTCCCCAAAAGCAGTCCAGGGACCTCTCCTTCTCTTTTATTAAAAATTAAACCAGACCAATTTTTCCTCCACAAACTACTGATACATTCGGCAGCTAATACACTAACTGACATACAAAATCCTCTATAAGAACATTTTACATTTACATTTATTCATTTAGCTGACGCTTTTATCCAAAGCGACTTACATTGTTCTAATTTTACAGTGACTGGAGGAACTATGTGGGGTTTAGAAATAGATTACTAGAAAAAAATAAAATGAAGTACAGTACTCTGGTACTCTGAAGTACAGTCTGAGCGAGTATCTCTGAACCAGGGCTTAAAGGGATTTACCCAAGGATGTATCAGGACGGAACTAAAACTAAATCAGGGGAAAGATAATAAAAGTTTATAGTTTAAAGTAATTTCTTCACAAAACTCAACCATTCATTTGGAAAGTGTTTTATTGAATCTTTTTTTTTCATAGTTCCAAGTTCATTAGTACATAATTTATGTTTGTGTGAGGAATACAATAGATTATTAAGAGTTACAACTTTTACAGAAGAAGAAATAAATCCACTTTCTGTTTCCAAAGAGAAGCTAAATTATGTTATTCTTTGAAATCTATGGCTCCTCAGTTTTCTCTGCTTTAGCCTCAACCGCTACCTCTAACTCCACAGCTCCCTGTTTCTCCTCCCTACTTCCTGTTTGGGACTTCCTACTTCCTGTCTGGGACTTTCTACTTCCTGTCTGGGACTTCTTGCTGGGCGTTCCATTGGCGGCGGGTTCGGTTTGTTGGGTTCGGAAGTGTTTCCTGGAGCCAAGCAGCGAAGGGTTGTTGACCAGAGTGAAGACGAGCTGCCAGCGCCGACGGATCCGACGAGACAGGAGCGCCGCATTAGGACGGTTCTCCTGGAGACCTGAGAGAAAGACCGGGTTAGACCAGGGTTAGACCGGACTGAATCAGGTCAACAGACTAAGCTAGGTCTAAATACGGGTCTAACTGGGACTAAACCGGGGCTAAGCCAAGATTAAAAAGAAACCTGGATCAGGCAGGGCTAAACCAGCTCAAAACACAAGAGCCAACTGTGACTAAAGCAACAAAAAGAGTAAATCCTGAACTAAATATGGACTGATAAAACTGAAACAGAACAAAAAACTAGACTCAAACCAGGACTAACCTTCCTGGTCTTGTTGGGTCTTGCTTCCGGCCCGTCCCGTCTCCACGGTCAGGGCCAGGAGGAGTCCACAGAAGGCCTTCATCACAGGGTGGGACTGACTCACCTCCACCTTCAGGAACTGGGTGTAGTACCTGTAGGCTGTGGGGCAGAGGGAAGGGTTAGACCTGGGTTAGTCCTGAGTCCTGTGTTTTCACTCGAGTTCAGGTCCAGTGTTAAAAAGTCTGTTCAGGAACATTTTACACTTCCACAATAAAGACACATGAAGACTGACTGAAACTGAGTCACATGATGAGTACCTGGGTCATGTGATGAGTACCTGGGTCATGTGACTCGGCGGAGCGGTGCAGCAGGCTGATGTCGGAGCGTCCGAGGTGGATGATGTTGTACAGAGCAGTGATGACTATCCTCCAGATGCCGACGATCAGCCCCAGCACCGTGTTCACCAGGAACAGCAGGTAGGTCAGTAAGAACAGGCTGTCTCTGAGAAAAGACATGAGGCTGTTACTCCCCTTGTGGACACCCGAGGTATTGCACTTAAATATCTCAGAAAGGATTTTTCCAAACGTCTGGCATGGCTGACGCGACACATACAACTGACAAAATGGTATTTTTCTCTGTTTCTGTTTGGTTCACATTCTCTATTGGCCCTGATGACGTCTCAACAAACTCTGAGGCCACAGGGTTTTTTGGTGTAGGACAAAAGTCTGTTAAAAATCAATAGGGGCCATTAATTATTAAGAACCCTATTCTAATAATAATAATACATTCGTTGACTCTTTTTAACCCTTTGCTCTTTGAATGCCTCTGAAGATGACACTTCCTGATTCTGCCTGTTTTCAACTTTCATCTTACACTATGACAAAGGGCAAAGGGCGCAGGTCGAAGGTGACTCGAGTCGTACAGATTGACTCAGTAATCTCTGACAATAGACATATAGACAATCTAACAAGGTTTTGGAGCTGAACTATGTTAATAAAGGTCTGTAAACTGTCCTTCAGACGCTTCACTTTGTGAGACCTCTGCCTCTTTTACCTGTTGTCTAAGTCTCTGGTCCCTGCGTCTTTTTTGACAAATGCAAACTTGGCAGCGACGTGTTGGAGAACAGTGACCAAGAGCAGAGTCACCCACATCGGCCTGGAATCACAAAATATATTTAAAATTCTTTGTTTGTTCATCACACAATTAAAACAAATGGAGAAGGTAAATATTGTAATGAAAAGAGAAAACAGTGCTGTACCAGACTCGACCTGCGACCTCAAAAGCCATTAGGTTTCGTCCATAAAACACAGGGATGATGATGAGGAACACCAGGAAGAGAAAACAGATGAAGAACACGACCGTCTGGATCACCATTCCTGCAATAAACATCACAAAACAACTCAAAATATAAAGGTAGAATTAAATACTACTCCCAAGACAAAAGTTAGACTGAGCCGTTTGATGTTCAGTCTGCTTTGACACTTGGTTTATTCCTGATTAACTGCTGTCTACTCAATAACACTGTGTGACCTGGGTCAACAAATTATTAATTAATTGTGGCCAAATGTCACATAGTGGCTTTAAATCAGTGACTATTGAAGAATATGATTGGTTGGAACATTGGGCGGGCGGCAGTAGCTCAGTGGGTAGAGCGGTCGTCTTTCAACCGGAAGGTAGGCGGTTCGATTCCCACTCTCCCCACAGTTAATACTGTCGTTGTGTCCTTGGGCAAGACACTTAACCCACCTTGCCTCCAGTGACTGTAACACTGGTAATGTAATGTAAGTCGCTTTGGATAAAAGCGTCTGCTAAATGAATAAATGTAAATGTAAATGTAAATTGGGGTTAAAACTTGTGATTGGCTGTTGGTTGTATGGACACAGATGTTTTATCCTGAACTCATTAGAACACTTTAGAACAAACCAAATCAAGTTGTATTTAACAGACAGCTTGTTCTTCCCGCTTTACATTCTAGAATTCATTCTAAGCCCATTATTCATTCACTCTACATTCTGTGGAGTGAATGAATAATGGGCTTTGAGTCCCTTGGTCCCTCGGGAGAAAAGTGCAATATAAATCCAATCCATTATTATTATATTATGGCTTTAGCAGTTAGCTTTCAGAGTGAAAGACAAGAGCTTTGTATTCTGTCCTGCATTAGCAGTAACTCTTAAGCAAAGTGCTGAGTGGATATAGTGAGATAACGTCATTAACCGGAGCGATCCAGGACCTACAGTGGCATGTGATATTCCTTTATAGCACTAACAACCGCTCTGTACGACTATGAAACCCAGATTAGAAAAGAGACTTATGATGTATGACTGTGAGATCTGTAGAGTTAGTAATATACACAGACTGAATAATAGTTGTACCAAGGCTAATGAGTGCGGTCTGGTATCCCACCAGTCCCATCCAACAGACCACTCCTGCTCCGCTCGGCTCCAGAGCCTTCTGTTGGCTGTACATCTTATACACGTCTCCTTTGTACAGGCCTCGCAGGTTACATCTGCAACACAACACCATTTACTGTTCTAATAGTAATACATTTAAAGAGTGTATATCCATGAATGTTCTCTCCTGGAGACATGGTTATTAGTTATGAGCTAAAGAAAACCATGTAACTAGAAAGAAGTGAGAGTAGATTAAACTGATATTAGTCTAGGTTATTATCAGTTTTTATAATAACGTATAATAAAGTAAAGAGGTTACTCTGAGGAGAGTCCCCGCTCAACACTGAACCCCACACTGCTTCATGTGCTTTGAGTGTACACATGTGGTGTAGTGTACAGGCCACAGTAGTGCCAGCAGACTCAGGTAACTGTGACTCACCTGTGGAGGACCATGGACCTCATCAACATGAGCAGACTGACCAAACAGGACAGAGTCATGGCGCACAGGTAACACACTGGAACAACACACAGAGAGGAACATCCCAACAGAAGGTCAAACACAGGTGCTCTTAGAGGATGTGGCCACATGAAATGAATGGAAAGCAGAACTTGAAAAGACCATGACGCCACTAATGAGGAACCTGGTTTGAATGGGTTCAAAAACCGGAAAAATCCAGGTTTACTCAAATAAACATGGGGACATTAACATTATTGTCTAAATTAGGGCTTTATCAACATTTACAGTCTCGTTTCCACTCAGCAGAAAGCCTGTTGGATCAATAAAATGAAAAAAGGTTTTACATAAATATAAAGCATTGATTGGTTGTCTGTCCAAAAGTTAGACTCAAGGACTGGAATGTGACAGAGAGTTTACCTTCGAGGAGCCAGGTGTAGAAGGTGACGATGCGGACCACCTCCATCCTGTCGTCTGATAAAACGATCCCAAAGCCCAGAAGCAGGAAGGCTATTTTCTCGTCGATACCGGCTCGAACGATGTGCAGCGTGGGGACGACCAGCACCACCAGCAGCAGCGCCGTCTGAGACCCAACCACACCACCATCAGTTCATCCCAGAAGCACCAAGGAGCAGTGTGTTTAGATCAGGACTCACGTGATAAATGCACAGAACGGAGACGAAGGCAGAGACGGCCAGCTTCAGAGGAAACCGGAACACTGTCACAAAGAGATTTATAAAAAACAACTCACTTATTCTAAATGATCTTGTGTTTAAAGAAAGTGTTTAAAAGGACAGTAGTGTGTGTGTGGTATGCTGCTGGACACCGGACATTCTGAATAATACCTGTTGTTTCTGAGTTTGTACCTTTCTCTGGGACGTAGATGTAGCTCTTGGGGAACTCCAGGATCCTCTTCATCAGAGCGGGTTTGTCTGACGTCGAGGTGCTGCAGCATTAAAGACAAATAATGTTTGCGTTTGTATTTGTGTTTGTAAAAGGAGAACAGAATTTAAACAGACCATGTTAAAAATAAAAGTTAAGAGCCCAGACCGCCAAAGCCTGAGGTTCTTCTGCTGGAACTCAATCGAACACTGACTGCACCAGTGTCTTTCATGATGAAATGCTCTTTGCTTGTGTTCTATCAAAAGGCTGGTCAAGCATTAAACCTTTTGATTTTTGAGTTGATGGAAGAAGATGGAGTTTGACGTTTCAGAATTAACTTTTTGCTCTTTGTAGTTTAGTTTTTCTGTAACCAGACTCTGCAGTCATCAATAACATCTGCCTGCCAAATTAGAATTATATTTATAAAGCTAAGTTTCCTTCTGGAGGCCCTTCCGGACACATGTTTGAGAGTTTTCTCCTGTGAGAGCCTGAGTGTGTTGGCGCTGGTGTTCAGCTGGACCCTGCAGGTCAGGTCCTGTGCATTAGATTGTCTGTCCCACATAAGCGAGGAAGCACTCGATAAAATGTGTTTCCAATGACAGCTGCTGTTGAATGTTGGTGCGAGTGGGTGGAGAAAAAGCTTTCATTAGCTGCATTTTCATTAAACTTCAAATTGCACAAATTGAAATTGTAAATAGAAATACACCTAATGGAAACACGTCACCTGTACGCACTTAAAAGTTCAGCCCCCTACAGACTTCTGTCGAACTCTAAAAAAGCTGACCATTCCTAACACTTTATTGTGATGATTGAACATTATAGCTAAAGGTTGTTTGTCAGATTGTGCTTCGATCACCTGACGGAGGGCTTCTTCAGCAGAGACGTCACATATTCAGTGTAGTAGCTGCTGTCCAGGTCCTGTCAATGAGAAACAGAACATTAACATGTATCTAAGCTATATCAAAACCATTTTCATTGTTTTGTCCATTTGACGTGTTCCGTTTTATTACTTCTTCAGTAAAAATACGCAATAACAACATAAATCCTAATCAATTGGTTCTAAAAAGCAGTCTCAGTTCATTAGTGAAAGGGGGCGTTGGATTAAACAGAAACAATAGTGAGATGTGATGTTGGTTTGGTTCAGAGCAAAGTCTTAATCCTCAGGAGTTAAAGCTCTTAGTGAGGCTCACATAACTGCGACTCATGTGGAAACAGCTCCCAGCAGCAGCACACAGCACTGGAACACTCAACATCCTCTGCTCCTGATGTACGCAGAGGAGACAGAGAAGGGACTGGGTTTATAACATTGTAGATCTCACCTGGTTGTTCTCGGGGCCTTTAATGAAGAGTAAGACGAAGCGGACACAGATAAAACCCAGACAGAGCAGCTGAGGGATGGAGGCCAGCAGAGAGTAGAACTTATAGAGCTGTGGACGGAGAACAGAGGAACAGCTCAAACCAGGACTGAACCAGCGTTAGACCAAGACCAAAGTTAAGACTTGGATGTTGTGATGTTGTACTCAAGGCAGGTTCTTAGACTTGAGACCGATATTAAAGTCTTAGTTTTGTCTTTTAATCAGACGTCAAGACCAACCAAGACCACAGGGAATTTGTTTGTCTATTTTATCTTCATTTAAAAATCTGTCACCAAACACTGACCTCCATGAGTCTAAGACTAACCTAAGTCCTAAGTCTAACCCTAAGACTGGACTTGGACTGTTGGGTTCCCTGGAGCTTATCTCATGCACTGGTCGTCTTTTAAAGTCTCAATCTTGTCTTGGTCTGGTCTTGCGCTGGTTCCTGGACAACAGTGGTACCTCTGGAGTTTTAGGGCAGTCGATTTTCTGCCAGAGCAGCACCGAGCCGTGACTGAGGGACAGTAAAGCACCGGACAGGTATCCGGCCTTGAGCTGCAGTGTGGAGCTGAGCAGGAGGGGGTAGTAAAGCAGCGGGAAGTAGAAGATCGACAACAGCTTCATGTATTCTGAGGCGACAGACGACACGTTTATTTCCTCCAGTAACAAATCCACAGTCATATGTTTAGTAAAGGAAGGGTTTGTGAACTTAAGTGTACCTTTGAGATGAGCTGGAGTGTCCTTGTAAAACGGCAGAGGGTCTGGAGCGATGACCAACACCGAGAGTTTACTGAAGACCAGCCCAAAGACCGCCAAGACCAGGGACTTGTCCTGAGTCTGGTCCAGGAAGTTACATGGACTGTGGACAGGACACACACGTCTTTATTTACCCTCAGCTCAGATGGTTTTAGAGAGAATGTGAGCTGACCTGAAGACAGAAGAGGCTCCTCTGGTGAAGCCCTGACACAGTTTGTTCTTTCTGCTCAGAGCGGCCAGCACCAACATCACCAGCAGCTGCTCACAGACGTTCACAAGAGGAGCAACAGAGGAGTACATTAAAGACATACAGACTAGAAGAGTCCTCCTTGGTGGCATTCATCAGCCTAATGAAACACTGACACATGCTCTGACCGGAAAGTGCCTGTTTTTAAATCTCTTAGATATTCCTTTTATTTGTTTTGTTAAGATGAGGTCAGGTTTTATGTCTGTTGTGCACTTTGGCCTGTCTCTGTCGATTTTAAAGTGCATTATAAATAAAGTTGTCCTGGACAATGCATCAGCAGAAAATCTCTCACCATCCTGGCTATCACCTATTCACTTTACTGTCCTCTGAAAAATGGGGCAATTTCCAATGAGCCATAAGAAAGTCTGTACCAAACCTGAGTAAAAGAGTAGGCTCTGTAAATAAATCAGAGCAGCTCCATGTTGTTTACGTTGGTAACGTAAAACTACAGCTTCAAACCTAAAGCTCAGAGCTTTCAGAGCTGAACCATCATCACAATGAGCCCCAAGGCCAGGGTTTGGATACTTAATACTTTGCTTGGAGTAGTTCAAGATGGATTTTCATGCGTTTGTAAACTCTAAAATCTCACGAGAATCCAGCTGCAGCTCAAGGTTACCAGATGTCTGCTCCGTTTCTACTTTTGGCACAAACAGAGCAGACCTGCGAGTCGTCAGAGAGTTGACCTTGAAAAACCTGACCTTGACCTTGCTGGAAAATGTCAAGTGAACTTAACTCTCTCACAATATGAATAAGGAGTTAAAAGAAAAGCTGTTTTTCAGATTAAGATGAGGTGTTACAATGACGCATCTGAACGTTAGATTCTCTTTAAGACAGCGTACAATGTTCATTAAGCCGAAGCAGAGCTGCTGGTACACAGGTCATTTCCATCTGTAGTCCTACTGTACATGTCTTAGTGTTACGGAAAAACCGGAGGAAACCTACGCAGACATGAGAACATACAAACTCTGTGGTTACTGTCCAGCTTCACGCATTCTAAATATATTCTTAGAGCTGCTTTCCCAGTGTACTTTCTGATCATTTTGCTAAAGCAGGTGTGGGTTACTCACTGAGATGGAGAGGATGATGATGTGGAAGAGTCGGTCTTCTGCCACAGGGTCACATGGTAGAATCACTCTGAGGACAAAAAGAAGCACAATATATGAGCTCATGTCAAACCCAGAGAGGACTAGACCAGCCTAAACCAGTGCTAAACCCCAGTACTCACTCTTTGGGGGGCTTGGTGGGCTCGGCGTTGCTGGAGTACCATTCGCCGTAGTCGTAGTACGAATATTTAAACGGCTCCAAATTATCGTTACTCTGGTTCATCTTCAAAACTAAAAACAGGTCAGATCTGGAGTCTTGTCTGGTCCGGCCCAAGTTCCCGACCTGGTCTGGTCTGTGCAGGACTCGCTCTAAACACAGTGCATTCCTGAAGAAAGCTGATTAACTACAGCTCAGGGTTTTTTCAGTAAACTTTATTTACAACAAAAACAGAAAACAAGATGGAACCAGGTCTGAACCAGGTCTAAACCAGACTCTGTTGTCTTGTCTTGTCTTTACATTGGATCCAAGACACTGTGGATACCCCAGATGGACATTAAACAAAACCAAGAGGACACAGAAACCAAACAGACAGGAACCAGAGACAAAAGGGAAGGATGTAGTTATCCCTTATGTGTCTGGTTTATCTGAAAATCTTAAAAGGATTTTTTACAAACACAACATTCCAGTCCACTTTAGACCAGGGAACACGCTGCATCAAAAACTGGTCCATCCTAAAGACAAGAGCCCCACAAACAGAGTAATGTAGTTTATACAGTTCAGTGAAGAGTGCAGTGACAGTTCACAAGAGGATGTATCAGCACAGAAGAGCCAATCCTGGAGGACCTGAGTCTGCAGTCCACCTCCACCTCAAAGAGAGAGGACATTCCTTTGAGGACAGCAATGTCCCAATTTTGTCCAGAGAGGACAGATGGTTTGATAGAGGAGTGAAGGAAGACATTTTCGTTCAAATGGAAAAACCCTCTTTGAACAGAGGAGGTGGCTTCAGATTCATGTTGCCTAGTATTTATAACAGTGTTTTAAACATAAATCAAAAAGGTTTCACTCTAGAACAACACCTGAATGGAACAGTGTCACTAACGACTCTCCTGAGCCTTTAAACAACTCTCACATCAGGAGTCACTTTGTCCTTTCAGAGCTAACAACTATGAGACTAGAACAGTCTGGTCCAATCAGGTTTGGTTTTAGGTTAAACCCCTCCCTCTAGAGATAACGCTCAGCTCTCGTATAAGTTGATCTCAGAATTGATAAAGTCTGTTGGAATTAGAGACGAAACGGTTTCACCTTAAAAACTCCAGATGTCCAGATGCTTTTGCTTTTACCTTTTTTCCAAGATGACCTGGATGACTGAGAAGTGTCACAGACATAACCTTAATCTGTTTAACCATAATATTATCACAAACAAATCTTCTCTTCCTTTAAAGGCAAAGCTGACTTCATTTTAAGGTTTCTCATTCACTTTTTGCTCAGGATTATTCCACATTTCTCCAAAGTCAAGGCGAGTGCTGCTGTTACTCGGCTCTAATCCTGGAATAACTCCATCACAGGCTGCCTTTGTGTCAAAAAGATTATCAAATGTTTAAAAATGTGTGAAAGGCCTGCGGTTTATTTATTGTATTTCTGCCACCTACTGGTAATAACAAGTAAATACATCCCATTGCATCAATTTTCAGAAGAAGATTCAGAGAAGAGCTTTGTGTGGAAGGTAAGAGGGCATTAAGCTGACACTAGGGGTGTACACTACTCTAGTACTCCTCAGGAGACAGCTGGGATTAGTTTATGTTGAGTAATTACATTACTATTACAATATTATTTATTATTTGAATTATATTGTGTCACAGACACATGTATTAAAACAATCATAGGAAATACACATCATTTAAATACACTTTAATTCACAGAGATTTCACATAAAATACAACATTTTAAAGAATAAAACACAGACAACAGCAAAAATCACAGCTATTTTCAACACTAAAGTGGTCCTAAATATGAACACTGAAGACGCTCACAAAGCTCTACTAACGTATCGCTCAGTGGAGAATCATTGATTATTGGTGTTTAGTTTTTGAACATGTCGCAGAGCAGTTTCTCCATCGGCGTGTTCCCGATGGTTCGGTGGAAAAACAGCAGTTCGATTCTCTCCGAGCTCACGAAGCGCAGCGAGGGCAGCAGCAGCAATAGTTTACCAAACCTGAGGCCGACAAAAACTCATTTACAAAACAGAGAAGTGTTGCTGTTCTGGTTCAGTCTATCTTTTGTTCTAGTGTAGACATGTTGCAGAATTAGTCCTGGTTTAGTTTGCGTTGCACAAATCCATAATAAAACTGCAACACTATCATTTTTGGAGTAACTTTTAGCTACAACACTGATCATTAATCAACTCACACTAATGTTCCTGTTACAACTCTTTTTATTTGCTCTGAGGATCATGGTTTAGTCAACCTAATTAGCCATTTTAGCATTAGCTTCAGTGTTTACCTGGCTGGTTGACTGGGGTATTAGCATTAGCATTAGCTTCAGTGTTTACCTGGCTGGTTGACTGGGTATTAGCATTAGCTTCAGTGTTTACCTGGCTGGTTGACTAGGGTATTAGCATTAGCTTCAGTGTTTACCTGGCTGGTTGACTAGGGTATTAGCATTAGCATTAGCTTCAGTGTTTACCTGGCTGGTTGACTAGGATATTAGCATTAGCATTAGCTTCAGTGTTTACCTGGCTGGTTAACTGGGTATTAGCATTAGCTTCAGTCTTTACCTGGCTGGTTGACTGGGGTAGTGCGAGCGGATATGTTGCCCCAGCATCACCTGAGATTGGTCCTGGAGGTTCTCCACCTGCTCAGGGTCCTTCAGCCCCCTGGTCTCTGAGGATAGACAGGAACAGGCTGTTAATGAGGATAAAGGGAATACTTATATTTACTCCACACAATCATAACTGGACCTTAATTAAGTCAGGACAAATTGCAGACTAAAACAGTTTTTGAACTAAACCCATCAGAGAGGTGGAGCAGGCTGTGGTCTTCACCTGGTTTGAAGAGCACCGTGGCTTTGAGGCAGGCAAATTCTGTGGGGTCGACAGCGAGGGTCTTGTACCGACTGAAGGCCTCCTGCAGCAGGCGCAGGTCCAGTCCGGTGTAACTGGTTTTACCCTGAGACGAGGGGCAGAGGTCGGGCAGAGACAAAAGAGGGCAGCTGTCCAGAGGAAGGGACCACTGTATCGCGCAGAGAAGGAAGAGCTCACTCCAGGCCTCCTCCAGAAGAATCACCTGAACACAGAGGAATCAGGAATAAAAGAAGAACAAGACACCATTTCGGATTTGTCCTGTTCAAACGACTTTGTACCTGGTCTCTGAAGGGCAGGTTGGAGAACACAGGCAGGTTTTTGGCCCATTTTACCGACATGAACAGGAGTCGTGCCGAAGTCTCGTAAACGTTCTCTGAACCAGACGGATACAGCGTCATGTGATACTCAGACGACCGCTCCGGCTCGTTACTGGTCACATCGATGTTTTCATCCACTGTAACAGGAAAAAAACAAATATGATTGAAGAACTTGAATGAATGAATGAAGAAGAAGAAGAAGAAGAAGAAGAAGAAGAAGAAGAAGAAGAAGAAGAAGAAGAAGAAGAAGAAGAAGAAGAAGAAGAAGAAGAAGAAGAAGAAGAAGAAGAAGAAGAAGAAGAAGAAGAAGACTGCCCTCACCGTCCTCAGGCTCGAGTTTGGCGCAGGTCTCGGCCGTCATGAGGCTGGCCATGAAGCGGTGGTTGTTCTGGGGGCTGACGCTGCGCTGCGACGAGGAGATGATGGACGAGGTGATGTGAGGCCACGTGATCACCGAGGAAGAAGTGGAGGAGGACGAACAGGAAGTGGAGCAGGAAGTGGGCTCTCGGGTCGTGGCCAGGTGCTCTTTCTCTGTGTCGATGTCGATGGAGTCGAGACGAACCTGAGCCGTAGAGCGAGGCTGACGCTCGTTCTGAACCGCTGTGAGAGAGAACAAAGACCCAGTTTAGTCCTGGTTTAGTCCTGGGCTTTGTCTGAAACCACTAGCGCCCCTAACCCTTCAATCCCTAGATACAGTATTTACAGTAGATATCACTAAATATTTTTCAGCTGCCGTTGATGAAAAAATGAAACTTTCTGATAATATCTTTCTCTGTTTCATTCTAACAAGACTCTTAGGATTGACAAATCCCAAACTAATCCAAAAGAAGAAATAAATTGTCATATTCATCAGATTTACTCACATTAATCAGAAATGAACTGCTGTCTTTATAAACTTTACTTAAAAATCATTCATTTTATTAAATTAAATTTAAAGTTTACAGAACTGTAGAAAAACGTAACTCAAAATTTGTAAGTAGATTTAAATTACATGGGTAGATTTAATGTGGGCAGAATTATTTATTATTATTAATATAAATTATTATTATTATTACTGGGTGTAATACTGGATTAGTCTTAGGTTTGGTCTTAGATGTAGTTCTGCTTTAGACCTGGTCTAGTCCTGGTCTAGTCTCGTACCATCCTTGTTCATTCCTGCCTGTAGACACTTCTTCAGTCGACAGGCCTGACACTGGTTTCTGTGGGCTTTGTCCACGGGACACATCCCCGTCCCAGCCTGACACCTTCCAACGAGAAAAACACAGGAGACAGTTATCCATCAGTCTCTGTCTCCACTGCATTAAACTCGAGCAGAACTTGTGACTAAAAGAGTGACGCCCTTAAATGTAGGAAACTGCTGCAGCCTCTGGATTTAAAGTTTAGAAAAAGATGGGAATGAAGTGTCACCTGTAGATGAGCCTCCGGCGGACGCTGCGTTTGAAGAAGCCGCTGCAGCCGTTACAGGCGTAAATCCCGTAGTGTTTTCCACTGCTGCTGTCCCCACACACTCTGCACATCAGGACCGGACTCACGGACTTACCAGGACCTAGAACATGGACCAGACAGGACTGAGACAGGGATAGACCAAGACCAAACAAGGACCACATTCAAGAAAAAACTAATATTTACTTCCAAAGTTAAAACTGGGTGGACTTTCTATAAAGCTTTAGTTTCATCTACAACTCATTTATTCTGAGGCTGGTCTGGTCCAAACTGGTCTTTATGGAACCAAAGTCCAAACCAAGACAAAACCAGGACTAAACCAGGTCTAAACCAGGTCTAAACCAAAGTCCAAACCAAGACTAAACCAGGTCTAAACCAGGTCTAAACCAGGACTAAACCAGGTCTAAACCAGGTCTAAACCAGGACTAAACCAG
The DNA here is from genome assembly GCA_024416835.2 of Perccottus glenii. Classification (NCBI taxonomy): domain Eukaryota; kingdom Metazoa; phylum Chordata; class Actinopteri; order Gobiiformes; family Odontobutidae; genus Perccottus; species Perccottus glenii. The sequence goes on along the minus strand of CM044548.2, from coordinate 471,952 downwards.
GACTAAACCAGGACTAAACCAGGTCTAAACCAGGACTAAACCAAGACTAAACCAGGTCTAAACCAGGACTAACACAGGACTAAACCACGTCTAAACCAGGTCTAAACCAGGACTAAACCAGGACTAAACCAGGACTAAACCAGGTCTAAACCAGGTCTAAACCAGGACTAAACCAGGTCTAAACCACGTCTAAACCAGGACTAAACCAGGTCTAAACCAGGACAAAACCAGGTCTAAACCAGGTCTAAACCAGGACTAAACCAGGGCTAAACCAGGTCTAAACCAGGACTAAACCAGGTCTAAACCAGGTCTAAACCAGGTCTAAACCAAGTCTAAACCAGGACTAAACCAGGGCTAAACCAGGTCTAAACCAGGTCTAAACCAGGACTAAACCAGGACTAAACCAGGTCTAAACCAGGTCTAAACCAGGACTAAACCAGGGCTAAACCAGGTCTAAACCAGGTCTAAACCAGGACTAAACCAGGACTAAACCAGGTCTAAACCAGGTCTAAACCAGGACTAAACCAGGTCTAAACCAAGTCTAAACCAGGACTAAACCAAGTCTAAACCAGGTCTAAACCAGGTCTAAACCAAGTCTAAACCAGGACTAAACCAGGACTAAACCAGGACTAAACCAGGACTAAACCTGGACTAAACCAGGTCTAAACCAGGTCTAAACCACGTCTAAACCAGGACTAAACCAGGTCTAAACCAGGACAAAACCAGGTCTAAACCAGGTCTAAACCAGGACTAAACCAGGGCTAAACCAGGTCTAAACCAAGTCTAAACCAGGACTAAACCAGGTCTAAACCAAGTCTAAACCAGGACTAAACCAAGTCTAAACCAGGTCTAAACCAGGTCTAAACCAAGTCTAAACCAGGACTAAACCAGGACTAAACCAGGACTAAACCAGGACTAAACCTGGACTAAACCAGGTCTAAACCAGGACTAAACCAGGACTAAACCAGGACTAAACCAGGTCTAAACCAGGACTAAACCAGGTCTAAACCAGGACTAAACCAGGACTAAACCAGGTCTAAACCAGGACTAAACCAAGACTAAACCAGGTCTAAACCAGGACTAAACCACGTCTAAACCAGGTCTAAACCAGGACTAAACCAGGACTAAACCAGGACTAAACCAGGTCTAAACCAGGTCTAAACCAGGTCTAAACCAGGACTAAACCAGGTCTAAACCAGGACTAAACCAGGACTAAACCAGGACTAAACCAGGACTAAACCACGTCTAAACCAGGTCTAAACCAGGTCTAACCCAGGACTAAACCAGGTCTAAACCAGGACTAAACCAGGAGTAAACCAGGACTAAACCAGGTCTAAACCAGGACTAAACCAGGACTAAACCAGGGCTAAACCAGGTCTAAACCACGTCTAAACCAGGACTAAACCAGGTCTAAACCAGGACTAAACCAGGTCTAAACCAGGACTAAACCAGGAATAAACCAGGTCTAAACCAGGACGAAACCAGGACTAAACCAGGACTAAACCAGGTCTAAACCAAGTCTAAACCAGGACTAAACCACGTCTAAACCAGGTCTAAACCAGGTCTAAACCAGGACTAAACCAGGACTAAACCAGGTCTAAACCAAGTCTAAACCAGGACTAAACCAGGTCTAAACCAGGTCTAAACCAGGACTAAACCAGGTCTAAACCAGGTCTAAACCAGGACTAAACCAGGACTAAACCAGGTCTAAACCAAGTCTAAACCAGGACTAAACCAGGACTAAACCAAGTCTAAACCAGGACTAAACCAGAACTAAACCAGGACTAAACCAGGACTAAACCAGGACTAAACCAGGTCTAAACCAGGACTAAACCATGTCTAAACCAAGTCTAAACCAAGTCTAAACCAGGACTAAACCAGGACTAAACCAGGACTAAACCAGGACTAAACCAGGACTAAACCAGGACTAAACCAGGTCTAAACCAAGTCTAAACCAAGTCTAAACCAGGACTAAACCAGGTCTAAACCAGGTCTAAACCAGGACTAAACCAGGTCTAAACCAGGTCTAAACCAGGACTAAACCAGGACTAAACCAGGACTAAACCAGGTCTAAACCAGGTCTAAACCAGGACTAAACCAGGACTAAACCAGGACTAAACCAGGTCTAAACCAGGTCTAAACCAAGTCTAAACCAGGACTAAACCAGGACTAAACCAGGTCTAAACCAGGTCTAAACCAAGTCTAAACCATGTCTAAACCAGGTCTAAACCAGGTCTAAACCAAGTCTAAACCAGGACTAAACCAGGACTAAACCAGGACTAAACCAGGTCTAAACCAGGTCTAAACCAAGTCTAAACCATGTCTAAACCATGTCTAAACCAGGAGTAAACCAGGTCTAAACCATGTCTAAACCAGGACTAAACCAGGACTAAACCAGGTCTAAACCAGGTCTAAACCAGGACTAAACCAGGTCTAAACCAGGACTAAACCAGGACTAAACCAGGTCTAAACCAGGACTAAACCAGGACTAAACCAGGTCTAAACCAGGACTAAACCAGGTCTAAACCAGGACTAAACCAGGACTAAACCAGGACTAAACCAGGTCTAAACCAGGACTAAACCAGGTCTAAACCAGGACTAAACCAGGACTAAACCAGGACTAAAACCCACCTGAGGTCGAGCTGTTGTCGGTGGATAAACTTTCTGAAGACTCGGATGGAGAAGACGTCAGAGGCATTTTACAAAGAGGCTCCTCCATTTTCAAAATAAAAATCCAAACGTCAACTTTCTCAAAAATATCTGCTTGGCTTTAGTTTTTGAATCGTACTAAAGTCAAATGTCTCACCTCAGAGATTAAATATTTCTTCTATTTTTCCAAAAATCCTTCAAAAACAATCCGTTAAACAGCTGTAGTTTTGGGTTTAATGCAGCACTTATATGAATAGTTTTATTCCCATTCTGTAACGCCTTTTCTGCTTTTTACAGCTGTCCAGTTCTTCTTTTCTTCTTCCTTAAATTTGTTCAGCTTTTTTTTTAAATTTAATTCAAAAACAGTTTTTCAAACTCAAAAAGTCTTAAGAACAGATGATAATGTGCTGCTTCAAAAGTTCAGAAGGTAGTTTGTGTGACACAGAGCTCCACAGGTCCACTGTCTCAAAGGAACAGAACACAATAAAATATAAATCTTCTTGTTAAGTAAAAAAACAAACAAACGCAAAAATGTTTAAAGCATTTTGTAATGAAGCAACAGTTCAGTGATGTCGCTCATTCCATTGACTTTCTTTTCAAATAACCTCTTCCAGAAAAGCTCAGGTGTTGTGTCTGTTTCTGTCTCGGTCCAGGTCTGGGTCTAGCTCCTCTCAGAGACTGTCCCGTGTCAGAGTGTGGAGGTCCCGTCCATGTGGCCTTCTCTAAAACCTGAGCCCAGAGGAAAAAGAGGAGGGGCCAGCAGGATTAGAGCCGGAGACTGCTGTGTTTGCACTAACTACCTCCTCCTCCTCCTCCTAATCTTTACCGTCCAATCAACTGCCCTCTGCCCGGCACAAGACTTACTCGTCTGGACCAGAGCCGTTCATTCAGGTGCTTTTTGTCGAAGCATCAGGCAGTGAGGTCAGGGTCAGCGGGGTCATCCTACCTCTGGTCTCTACAGCGGGGTCATCCTACCTCTGGTCTCTACAGTGGGGTCATCCTACCTCTGGTCTCTACAGTGGGGTCATCCTACCTCTGGTCTCTGCTGTAAAACTCACACTCATGTTGGTAATATTTTATAATATATAGGTTCTTGGTTCTAATGAGATGTACACCTGTGGGACCCGTCTCCACAGAACCCCTTTATAACACATTTATATTTTTATATCACAGGTACATGTACAGGGGCAGATACAGGTACAGGTACAGGGGCAGATACAGGTACAGGGGCAGATACAGGTACAGGGGCAGATACAGGGGCAGGGGCAGATACAGGGGCAGGTACAGGGGCAGATACAGGTACAGGGGCAGATACAGGGGCAGGTACAGGGGCAGATACAGGTACAGGGGCAGATACAGGGGCAGATACAGGGGCAGATACAGATACAGGGCAGATACAGGGCAGATACAGGGGCAGGTACAGGTACAGGGGCAGATACAGGGGCAGATACAGATACAGGGGCAGATACAGGGCAGATACAGGGGCAGATACAGGTACAGGGGCAGATACAGGTACAGGGGCAGATACAGGGGCAGATACAGGGCAGATACAGGGGCAGATACAGGTACAGGGGCAGATACAGGGGCAGATACAGATACAGGGGCAGAGGCAGATACAGGTACAGGGGCAGATACAGGTACAGGGGCAGATACAGGGGCAGATACAGGGGCAGATACAGGTACAGGGGCAGATACAGGTACAGGGGCAGATACAGGGGCAGATACAGGGCAGATACAGGGGCAGGTACAGGTACAGGGGCAGATACAGGGGCAGATACAGGTACAGGGGCAGATACAGGGCAGATACAGGGGCAGATACAGGAACAGGGGCAGATACAGGTACAGGGGCAGATACAGAGGCAGATACAGGTACAGGGGCAGATACAGGTACAGGGCAGATACAGGGGCAGATACAGGGGCAGATACAGGTACAGGGGCAGATACAGGGGCAGATACAGATACAGGGGCAGATACAGGTACAGGGGCAGATACAGGGGCAGATACAGGGCAGATACAGGGGCAGATACAGGTACAGGGGCAGATACAGGGGCAGATACAGGTACAGGGGCAGATACAGGTACAGGGGCAGATACAGATACAGGGGAAGATACAGATACAGGGGCAGATACAGATACAGGGGCAGATACAGGTACAGGGGAAGATACAGATACAGGGGCAGATACAGATACAGGGGAAGATACAGGGCAGATACAGGTACAGGGGCAGATACAGGGCAGATACAGGGGCAGATACAGGAACAGGGGCAGATACAGGGGCAGATACAGGTACAGGGGCAGATACAGGGCAGATACAGGGGCAGATACAGGAACAGGGGCAGATACAGGTACAGGGGCAGATACAGAGGCAGATACAGGTACAGGGGCAGATACAGGTACAGGGCAGATACAGGGGCAGATACAGGGGCAGATACAGGTACAGGGGCAGATACAGGGGCAGATACAGAAAAACTGATCAGTAGGTTGGTGCTGCATTAATGAACGGACTGCCTGTAGGTTTATTATATTTGCCTGTTGGATTAGTATGTCTCTGTTGTATTTGAGCTGTGGGGGGTTTATGAATCTTTAATGATGTCAGTCCTTCATTTCCACTTGAGTTCATTCTCTGTCGGAGCAGAATAATGAAAGGATGGAAGGAGAAATGACAGAAATCAGATTTTAGAGCATAACTTGCTCTGAGCAAGAGCCGCTTCATTTTTTTGACAGAGGCCAGTGGAAACTCGTCCGTCCTCGGGGTTCTAACACAGCAACAGGATTTTTGAGCCTAAAATAATGCTGGACTGGAGCCTATCCCAGCAGCTTTGGGCCTGAGGCGGGGTTCACCCTGGACAGTGGCAGGTTAGTTGCAGGGTTAACACTTAGAGACAGAACCATTCACTAGGGGCACTTTAGAGCTGCCAGTTGACCTGTACATGCAGGTGATTGGACGGTGGGAGGAACCGGAACTCCCACTGAGTCCTGAGTCAGGAGCCCACTGTGTGGGATATTTATTATTTTAAATTGGCCCCAATGTTCTACTCAGTGGACTTTAGAAAATCAAGGCTGGGCAAAAAGTGTCATAAAGAAAAACTGTGCACAGAAGACAGACCTAGCACCTAACAAGTGAACATTGCTTTGGGGATTTATAAAGTGATTCTGAAGTAAACTTTTGGATGGTCTAGTCTATAGGATTGTCTCCAGTCATTCTGAGATGCCTCTTGCAGCACACCTGTGTCCAGGTGGCCCTGATGGTAAGGACAACAGAAAACAGTAATCTATGGAGAGTTGTTTTTCATGATTTATACAAAGTTACAACAAAACTCTGATTTGCAGAAAAGTGTTTATGGATACTTTATGGACACTTGGTAATGCTGGTGTTTTAGGACTCTAATGCCGCACACAGATATAGAAACGGTTACACTCCTTTATTGTAGCAGGACATCACTTGAACAGTAGAAAGTCTTTGTGAAGGCTTGACTGGACGGTGACAGCAAATGTACCAAGACCCAGGAAGACCAAGTGAACAGAAGATAATGTTATACCAGGCAACAGGACCGGCCCGGGCCAGGTCCATCATCTGTTGAAGAACACTCCAGCAAAGAAGGCAGACTGAGTATATGTACTGAGTAGATTGGGAATGAGCTGCAGCTGTGGGCACAGGTGAGATGATGGTAGAACGGAAAAACTCAGGAGAGAGTGAAAATGCAACAGAAATAAAAACTGTGGAGCAAACTATGACACACTTTTATGGGGTTCAGAAAGAGTGCCAGAGGATCATCCTGAAGGGCGGCAGTAGCTCAGTGGGTAGAGCGGCTGTCCTTCGACCGGCGGGTGGGCGGTTCGATCCCCGCTCGAAACATAACATATACATACATATGTATATACATAACATCCCGCTCTACCCCACATACTGTTGTTGTGTCCTTGGGCAGGACACTTAACCTAGACTGCCTCCAGTGATGTTCTGTAACACCAGTAAATAGTTTAATGTATGTAAAGTGCTTTGAGGGCCTACAGTAGATGGAAAAGCACTATATTAAAAAAAAGAGAAGAGGGAGGAGGACTGACCAGGTGTATGACCTATTCACAGGTGACTCTCAGTAAAAATGACCTTTTGTCATTGTAAATCTACAGGCATGACTGTATTATAGAGAAGTTTAGCGCTGACTTTAAACTTCTGGCTCTGAGTTCAGTGTCAGACTGATGCCATCCACTTCTTTCTTTCTGTTTTTACTTTAGTGCGGCTTGTGTAAATGTCTGTTTAACTAGAATTTTCTTTAGTCATGATTGATTGATTTAAAATCTACTGATACAACACAGAGTTAAACCGTGTCATTGTTCATCAAACGTCTCTTCACGGCGGTAATTGGCTAAATGTCTGGACAGTGGTAAAGGCCCAGACACAAAGTGGAGCGTAATGAAAAAACAAAGACCCTAAAGTGGATTAGGTTTTATCTGAAGAAGCAGAAGAATGAGCTCAAAAGATTAAAAGAGCACCATGTTTCAGCAGATGGTCTAACACCTGACCTCTGACCTCATTTAACAGTGCTCAGGTCACACAGGAGTCACAGAACCAGTAGAGGCTGCAGTTTTGTTTTTCATCCTTCTTTGTGATCAGTAAGTTTGAAGCTAACGTTACTAAAGCTAACGGCAATTTACGTTCACTTTCCTCATTTCTCTTGCAGCTTTAATCCCTTCATTGTGTGAACTGGTGCTGTTTAATATCTCCTCATGAATAACAGCTTCATTATTTATTAAAATCAAATGTATTATCTCCTTTTAATAGTGTTTACAAAGACCTTATGAAAAGCGCCGTTAGCAAATCTTTAGCTGTTAACCTTTGACTGTGCCATGTTTAACCTATTACATGAACTCGAATTGAGTTTGCCTCGTGATTCCAGTTTGTGATGATATACAGAGTCAAGCTCACAAAGATAATGGCAGCAATGCTTTAAACTGGAACGGTAAAAGAGGTTTAAGTGGCCAAGGCATGAACGGGTGGACGGGTGAGAAAAGAGTGAGGGTCTATAACCTGGAAAGTCTCATATGGAGCAGCTGGGACCACATCTGTCCAGGTGGCCCTCATGGTCAGGACTACAGACACCAGTCATCTGTGGAGAGTTTTTTTATGTATTATTTCACATTTTTTCAGGTAACCACACATCAGCTGTCACATTAGAAAACAACACACTCCTCTCTGTGCTGAAAGTCTGTTTTATAAACTGATACAGGAAACTGAATTCATCCGTAACTCCATGCCGCTCGCTCCTCATTAACATAGCATTATCATCAATGCCCATATATGGACATAAGGATAGAGCTCAATGAAGGTCTATAGGGCAGTGACAGTCACAGCTCGACCAAACCAGAAAACAAAATAATTTGTAAAATAGTGTTGTCTACCATAGTTTCATTTCAATATTTTGTTGTAATGGAAGTCTGAAAATATTCTAAAAGCTTTCATTTCAGGTTAAGAGATTTTTTTGTATTTACTATAGTTTTCTTGTCCTTTTTGTCTTTATTCAATAGAACAGTAGACAGACAGGAAACAGAACGAGAGAGAGAGAATGACGTTGGGGAAAAGACCTGAGTGGGTCCCCAGACTAACATTAGAACAAAATATTGAAATTATACTATGATTGTAGACTTTGTATTTTTATAACTAGCACTGAAAACAGCGCTGCAGACTGCTGCTGGAAAAGGTTGAAGCAAAAGCATCTGGACTCCAGATGAGTCCAGATGCTTTTCTTCAAGATGACCTGGATGACCGAGAACCTTCACAGATATGCAGACTGCTGCTCTTTTCCTGGTTTAGTCGAGTCGTGACTGAAGTGTCGCTGCCTTCACAGACCTTTGGTAAGCTCCAGTCTTATGTCCATATATGGGCATTAGTAGGGCGTTTCTCACATTTACATTTAAATTTAGTCATTTAGCAGACGCTTTTATCCAAAGCAACACTAAGGTTCCATTCACCAGTGTTACAGCTCGAACACCACTGGAGGCAAGGGTTAAGTGTCTTGCCCAAGGACACAACGACAGTATAAACTTTAATGTTATGTTAATTCTATGGTAATGATATGTTAATGAGGAGTGAGTGGCACAGAGTTACACAGCTTTCTTTTCTTTAAATAATATTTATAAAGCTTGGTTTAAAAAAAAACATTCATTAGGCCTTTTGTGATTTTTTTTTCTTACAGAATTTTTTTTTTCATGTAAAGAAAAAAAAAAAAACATTGGTGAATGCAAAAAAAAATGCCTTAAGTACAAATGTCAACATAAGAAGCTTCATGAATGAGACCCAATGTTTTTCTCTAGATTATTTTTAATATTATAGATCCACGTACAACAGTTTGAATTTGGGTTTGCCTGAAGTCTCTGGCAACACTATTCCTGCTTGTTTTTCTTTAGTTTTATTTATAATTTTAGATTTTAGTTACGACTTAAAAGCAGAAAATGATGGATTGGAAACTGTTCTTTTCTTTTTAAAAACCACCTGAGGAGCAGAAAGGAAACGGTCTACACTACAGTCCATAAGCAGCTGTCGGTTTGAATCCAATTACTGAGTTATAATCTCATTCTGCGCGTGTCAGAAGTGTTGATGGGCCGATGTGTCATTAATGTCGTTACATAACACCGGCGTTAATCGTTCTGGGAGTCCTAATATTAGTGCGCGGTTTGTTAATCTAATCTATGGCCTGCGCTGTAAGCATGTCTTCACTCAGATTAATATCATTATGTAAAGAGTTATCACCATCTTAACTCAGAGTTTGATCAGAGCCGACGTGTTCTCATCCCTGTGGAAAGTAAAACGGTGAATTTTGAAACCACATCCGAAATTAATCAGGCCTCTTCAAAAGGAAAAATGTTGAATGGAAGTCATCTATTGTTATTTTGAAGTATGTTGTTTGTCGACAGAAAAGATAACATTTAATCCCACAAAAGCCCTCAGTGTCTCTGTGTCGTGTCTTACAACAAAAGTCACCTGCAACAGTTTTTTTCTGCCATCATGAATACATTTTCATAAAAATAAAGGTCACTTTAGTTTTTTTTTCTCTCAACAGCTCTTATTTATTCATTCATTCATTGCACTCCAGATTTTAAAACTTGAAATACAGACCTGGACCAAGCTTTGTCAAACTTCAGGTCACTTTTTTATTTTATTTTTTAAAACATGGCAGTGTGACTGAGACACGTGTAGACAAATATGTAGCAGGCAGATTAGAGTTAATCTGTTTGAAACGATAAAAGTGCATGTGACGTTAAACATAAGTTCATAAAAATGTGTGAGTTAAAAACATTATTATAACTCTTTGTAAATTGATGAAACTTTAAAGTGGAAGTACGTTGAGTTAAACAAAAGGAGCACTCGACGTGAACCTGAACCTGTCGCTGAAAGAAGAAGTTCTTGTGTCGTTCTGTCCTGCAGCTCTCTGATCTCAGACCAACACTGGCTGCTCTCTGTTGTTCAAAAGCTGAGTGCAGGCGATGGTCCATGTTCTTCAGTATGAGTCTAAACACATAGTCATACATTACTGATAAAGTTTAAAGTTTACCTTAGCGTTCTTAGAAAATACCTTTCCTAGAAAGTGCTGTGTTTATGAAGTCCAGCTGTTGTCCAGATGCACTCATTTATATTATTTAACCTTTTATTTAACCAGGTTTAAACCCACTTTTTACAAAAGTGACTGACCAAGAGGTCTGCAGCACATGTCATTATTAATATTAAAACAAGCTACAACAAACTAATTACAAAGAGTAGGTTTGTACAAAAAACAATTCAAAATGCAGTGATATAGAAAGTAGAATTGAGGACACAGAAGCAGGTTTGATAAATGCTGTAGTATTTGTGAATGTGACTCTGTTATATTTAAAGTATGTCGTGTGTAACTGCTCAAAGTAATTATTAGAGATTAAAAATATGACCTCAGGAAAACAGATTTAAATGTCCTCTGACTTTTTATCAGTCCCTGCAAACAGAAGAGGACTGAAGCAACACATAACTGCGACCTCCAGTCACCTTCAGGTATCTTCTGAGGTGTGCTAACCGCGCTGACTCTCAGGTAAGAGGTTTAACGCTGACGGTCCGATCCCAGCGCTTTATCAGAGTTATATAATGGGCTGCGTGGTCAGCAGCCCTCAGATCAGAGCTAAAGCACCGGTGATGCTCTCAGGTGTCTCTGTGATGTCCGCGTCAGGTGTAAACAGCACCTGGAGGATTTGTTTGTGACACACCACGACAGATCCAGGAGGACAGCGAGGACAGAGTTCAGAATCACTGTGTAAATATAATCTTTGTATTTGAGTCTCTAAATGACAGGAACCTGCTGCAGCTTTATGAATGTAATGTTCAGTAAAGATGGGAATAAACAGAAACACTGAATGTTTCCTGCAGCAGCTGTTCCTCCAGCCTCTCACTGCTACAACAGCATTTACTCTGATTTAGATTCAGTATTAACAATGAGCCACGTTTATAAAGGTCTCTTCATGTCTACAGTATTAAAGAATTGTGTTTTCTTAATGAAAAGACAGTGTTGACGCTGACATGTAATACTATTATTTATTCTTGGGTTTCTTAAAGTACGGTAAATGTAGCTCAGGGTCATTTGTTCGACTAATAACTCTTTCATCGTCCTAAAGGCCTGACCCTCGTGACCTGATGTTCTGTCGCGCTGCAGTGCATCGTGTTGTTTTGTGGGTCTCTTATTAGCACCATTATCTGCCCCGGCTGTGTCTAATCCTGCCTCCTGGGGTTTATCTGCTGACTGCTGACACAGGCCTTACTCACTGCTAAAGCCGCGGCGTGTGGCGGTTTTTCTGAGGGGGGGTCTGCTTTTGGGGAGGGGTCAGTTCAAAGGGTCAGGACTCGGAGACGGAGGATTATAAACTGACACCATCTGCCGCTGGAGCACGACAAACCCCAAAACCCTCCACGAGGACAAAATGATGCTGGACTAAAGACGAGGGGTCCTCTGTAAATACTACACTTGTCCCATAGCAACAGAAAACTTTAAACACTAAAATAGTCCGGGTTTGTTCTGAAGTTTAGTTCTGGTCCTGGGTTTAGTCTGGATTTATTTCTGACGCCCTTGTTTTTTTGGCTTTGGTTTAAGTCTGGATTAGTTTGAGTTAAGCCCTGCTTTAGACCAGTTTGAACCTGTGTTAGCTTCTGCTTTTCTTTGATTAAAAAAGTCAAACTGGACCAAAACACTTCAACAAACTGAGGTCCGGACCGTAAACCTTTAAGAGTTCAGAGTCAGAGCAGTTACCTCGTCCTCGTTAAGACCTCAGTGTCGACCAATGGGAGAGCCCCTTTTTCAGAAGCCAGCTGTGATTGGGCAAAGCTCCCGTTCAGAACTAAAAATACTCTTCTAATATAATCCTTGATAATAAAGTCTAGAGGACGTCTTATGGATTCCTGTTAAAATATGTTTGAACAGTTCTTTTTTCCAAAAGCATAAAAAATACTGGTTTAAGCCTTTGATAAACATTTATCAGTAATGTTTTGTTTGTTTTAGACCTGGTTTAAGCCTAGTTTTGTCTCCGTTAGGTTTGGGTTTGGTTCCGGTTTAACCTTGTCTTAGTCCTGGTCTTGTCTTAGTCCTGGTCTTTATTTCTGAGTTTGTGCTTGATTTACAGTAACCTGGATTAAAGGCGGCTTTATTCCTTCAGATAAATGTCCTACACAGCTGTAATCTGATTTATATTCTGCAGCATTTCAAGAGATTATTAACAATTACAATAACAATAATTGTAATAATACAATAACAAAAAAAAAAAAGAATAAAAACCTAAATCACTTTGTCCAGTTAAAGCTCATAAACAAAAACAGATGAAGTCACTTTTCTGTCCCAGCAGGAGCTCTCTGTGTGAGATAATCCCAGCCGCACTGATGTCACTGACAAACACAGCTGCCTCACGCTTTTATATTGTTTATTAAATATGATAAAGACAAAAGACTTTAATCAGAGTGAGTTTTAGCAGCAGGAGGTCGGATCATTCACAAAACAGGAATTAGACTCCTGGTGTAGGTTAGTGTGGGCTGAAAAAAAAACAGCTGAAAGGGGATTTATACATTTAATTTTGAAGTTAAGTATAGTTTATAAACTGGATTTGGTACAAGTCTTCACAGTATAAAGGGGTAAAGGTGGAGTTTTGGGGGAGTTTTTGGGAGAGCTAGGTCCATCACTGATGAATGACGTCAGGTGATAGAACAGTTTTAAAAAAACTGACTTTGAAAAACATGTACGGTATCTTTTCTTTTTGTAAAAAAAAACACAAAAACACTGACCACATATTTTTATTATATTCTTATGATATATATATATATATTTATCATATTTCACATTTTATTTAATTTCAGCTAATATTCGACCGGAAGTGCTTTTTAGGAAGGAAGTGGCCAGTGTTACACTTATTACAGCTTTCATGCTGTTCAAAAGTAGAATTTGTATTTTTTTAGAATCGATTCAAGTCCCTTGTAAATATACTTCCTATCTCTCCTAAATATTTTGAACTTAGTCCTGGTTTGGTTTTGGTCTTGGATTTAGCCCGAGTCGAGTTCTTGGTGGAGTCCTGTAGAAATCCTTGAGCCGTGTCTTGTATCAGAGCCCACTCTGGCGCTGCTCTGAGTGAGGACAGACGACTCATTACGGGCCACAGACCGAGACCGCGTGGCGTTTAGTTTCCCCTCCGCGGCGCGTTCAGGCCCCTCCGCGGTGCGTTCGGGCTCATCTCTGACCTCACGGCGCTGGCAGGTCGATGGCAGAGTCACATTAAAGTTTCAGAGCACCCAAAGGTCCCTGTCAGGAGCGTTATCAGCAGCATTGTCCCGGTCCAAAGCCACGTGTAACTCAGCACTACCCCAGAGCCGTCCCGTCCCACAGAGAGACCGCTTTTAAAGATCGACCTCCTCTGGGGCATTAGGTGAACCGCCATCACATCAACTTCATCAGCTCAGAGCGCACACAGGAAGTCTGCTCAGGCTTTTAGTGGAAAGACACATCTCTCTTATTCGCTCCATTTTGTGTTGCTTTACAATAAACACAGAATCTTTAAACACAGAGTAGAACATAATGTGTTTTTTAAACTGTACTCAACAGGGTTTTAATAAAAATGACCGTCTGTGGAACAACAACATATTGGTATTAATGATATTACTATGATTAAAAAAAAACTAACGTTACGGAGTTTACCTAGAGGAGGTTGTGCAGATATAATATAAATATGTCTTTTTTAACTGGAACTGGAATCATCTGAAAAAACAAGGCCTTATGACGTCATCTAGACTTTTATTAAGGATTTTAATAAATGAGAACTATTGGTCCTGGACGTGGGAGCTTTGTCCAATCACAGCTCACTTCTGAAAAAAGAGCGCTCCCATTGGTCGACACTGATGTCAAAAAGGAAGTAACGTCTGGCGATAAAACAAAGTGTACATTCAGCTCTTTTTACAGAAAAAAACAAAAACAGAGAAAAGAGAGGCAACCTGAAACACGGATAAAAACTGGCTTCAATCACACGATATTTGACGAGGACGAGATAACGGTCGTTCTGACGCTGAAGTCGGAGATAAAGGTTTACGGTCAGCTCTAAACCTCAGTTTAACATCATGTATTAGTATTTATTCAGCTGCGGCTGGAGGCGAGGGGCTTTCATATCGACCTGAAGCCCCTGGATTCGGTCTGGTCCTGGTGTTACCTCTCGGTTGGACTGGGCTGACACTGGGGGGGGAAAGGTGATCTCTGGGTTTTGTCTGGGTTTAATGGGACCGGGACATCATGTATCACGGAGGGGGGGCGGGGGAATTACAGAACCACAAAGGACGTCCCGTAATGACCGGCCACAGGGAGCAGCGGGGTCCGGCTCGAGTTCCAGCCTCTGCAGACTGACGGCACCAGGGACCACTTCAGGCTCCTGCACAAGTTTGGTTTTTCAGTTTTGTTCTGGTTTAAGATGTTTTTACAACTGAGTCCCACTCGAATCAGTTATTCAGATTTTTAAATCGAGCTAACACATCTAAATAATGCAGGTCCTGGTGGACCTAGATGTTTACGGCGTAGTGGGACTGGAGCTGGACTGTCTGCCCTGTACAACAAAACGCACAAATAAATAGCTTTTTAAACTAGAGTTTGACGAAAAGCAAAGCAGTGTCGTGCTGTTTCCTCACATAAGCTGCACAAGGTCTAAGCACTTACAGAAAAAATGGTAGTATTTTGGTAAATAAATCCAAAGTAACTCTTTTCACTGAATACTTTCGCTGTTCTTTTATTCGTGTAATGAAGCTAAACTCCTCATGTTCCGTCTCTGTGTCTCTCTCCTTCTCATCAGCAGCTGACACTCTCTTCTCTTTTGTGTTTCAGCTGCAACAACACGTCCCCAAACGTCTCTGTCGCTGTCATTTAAATTCAAAGTGCATCATTCGTTCGTCTGTATTGCCCCTAACGAGGAGTCCTGCTCTACACACCTGGGCCCAATCTGAAACTGGATTATGTTTAGCTCCTGTTGTTTTCACTGAGAACACTCTTCTGTGTTTAGTGTTAAATCCTAAATAGTTTAAAGTGGGTCAATGTGAATATTATTTATTCTGAAACATACCAAACACACTTCATTTAAATGGTCTCAATAAGAAATAAAGCAATTATTAAACCAGGATTGAAGCCAAAACTAAACACACGAACATGAAACCGGTCCAAAAAGAAGTGATGGATTGATAAAGTTAATGTGGTTTTAGTTGGACTTTATTTGGTATAAAGCAGTTTTAGTTGGATTTCTGCCAGTTTTGATGGTCTTTGAAAGGTTTTTAATGGTTTTAGTTGGACTTTCACTGGTTCAAGTGGTTTTAGTGAGGCATTAACAGATTTTAGTTGGACTTTAATTGCGTTGAAAAGTTTTATTGATTATTATTTGGACAAAATAAAATGGATTATAAACAAAATGTGCTTCGAAGAAAAAACAATCAATTAAAAAAAAGCCAAAAATCAAAAAAACTTCTAATACTTCTTAAGTCTCTTGGTCCTTCTCTTTGTTGCTGTAGACAGAAAAAAAATGACCAAGGGCATTCGTCCAAAATGACACAACATAATGCCGTATCTGTCGTTGCTAATGTTGCTAATGTTCGGAGCGGTCAGAGCAGCTGTGGTCAGTGAAGCGTGTGGAGGTCTCACTCTCACTGCATAAACACACAGGAGCGTTCTTCTTCTGCTCCAGGTCTTCTGACTCCTGTGGGGAGTAATTAAGGTTTCGGACAAAGCTCTCAAACAGACGCAGGTGTAACAGGAATAAAAATTAAGAGTGTAAAATTAACACCAGCACAGGTGATGTGTTTTAATAAAAGTTGTTTCCAAGTCAATATTTGTCTTATTTAAAGCACCTTCACGGCCTTTTATTGTTTTCATTCTGAGCTCGAAGGCTGGACTTCTTAAAGGAGCAAAAGACACAACAGGAAAATGAGCACAAAACAGAAACGAACAAGAACCAGTCAACTTTTTTCATTCTGTCGTTGTGCCCTTGGGCAAGACACTTCACCCACCTTCAGTGTCTGTGGCTCTGATGATGAAGGTTTGAATGGAAGCTTGAACTATAGCTGAGTGCCTAGTGGTGGAAAAGTGTGTATTAAGTCCATATCATTACTATTTAGCTCAACAGAACCAGAACTGAACAGAACCAGAGCTGAACAGAACCAGAGCTGAACAGAACCAGAACTCGACAGAACCAGAGCTGGACAGAACCAGAACTCAACAGAACCAGAGCTCGACAGAACCAGAACTGAACAGAACCAGAGCTCAACAGAACCAGAACTCGACAGAACCAGAGCTCGACAGAACCAGAACTGAACAGAACCAGAGCTCAACAGAACCAGAACAGAACCAGAGCTCAACAGAACCAGAACTGAACAGAACCAGAGCTCAACAGAACCAGAACTCGACAGAACCAGAACTCGACAGAACCAGAGCTCGACAGAACCAGAACTGAACAGAACCAGAGCTCAACAGAACCAGAACTCGACAGAACCAGAGCTCAACAGAACCAGAGCTCAACAGAACCAGAGCTGAACAGAACCAGTGCTGGACAGAACCAGAGCTGAACAGAACCAGAGCTGAACAGAACCAGAACTCGACAGAACCAGAGCTCAACAGAACCAGAGCTCGACAGAACCAGAGCTCAACAGAACCAGAGCTCAACAGAACCAGAGCTGAACAGAACCAGTGCTGGACAGAACCAGAGCTGAACAGAACCAGAGCTGAACAGAACCAGAACTCGACAGAACCAGAGCTCAACAGAACCAGAACTCGACAGAACCAGAGCTCAACAGAACCAGAGCTGAACAGAACCAGAACTCGACAGAACCAGAGCTCAACAGAACCAGAACTGAACAGAACCAGAGCTGAACAGAACCAGAGCTGGACAGAACCAGAACTGAACAGAACCAGAACTCGACAGAACCAGAGCTGAACAAAATCCAGACTAAATCAAGACCTGAGCATCGTGGTCTAATCTGCTGTACATGTGTGAGCTAACACCGAACGCCTCTAAAACCTGCTGCTGTTTGTAATTTCATTGTTGTTTTTTGGGATTAAACAGTTGGGCTCTGAATGCTCTTCCCTCGTGTGACGCTGGACGCATGAAAAGGGCAGGATATGAGCGTTATTACAGTTGAGCCGATTAGAAAACAATACAAGTGAGGCCTGGAGGCGGGAACGAGCCGAGGCGTCAGTTTGAGTGAGTCACAGCAGCATCTGTGTCCAAACTGAACATCAGATTATCAGACACGTGTGGCGTTCACTGACACGGTTCAGGACAAACGATGAGACATGAGTCAGATTAACTGTAAAGCATCTGACTCTAATTATGTAATACGTCAATGTTTTGGTGAAGAGAAACCTGCTAATAAGTCCTCGTTGTAACGTCGTACATTTACTTTAAACAAATCAAAGAATAAGTATAGTCTTTGTAAATCGTTGAGACCTCAGCCAAGACAGAAGTAGGACCAGAGAACACTTGTTCTGAGGCTCAGAGCTGTGACTGGTCAAACAGAGTCATGTGACCTCTGAACCAGTCTCTATTTTATAAATCTTCAAAAACCTCAGTACGACCAAAGTCCAGAAACAGATGAGGAGAAATGTACATATTTTGACTTTGACTTGAGTAACTCCACTGAACGTTGTCTCCGCTAACGCTAGTCAGTGTTTAGGAGAAATAAAGTGGAAGTCTCATCCAAACACTTGTGTTTAATATTTTGTAAATATAGTAAATAAGTACCAATCACAGCTAAACAGACCGTCCATCAAACCCATACTTTCTAGCATCAACCAACAATCAACAATTCCACAGCTGACATTCCTTCTTTCTGGAGCATGTGAACAGCTATGGAAGCCTGGGGTCATTTTAATAGATTTAAACCAGTTACAACAGTCTAGTTTATATATGTCCTGAACATTTAACCAGAATGTGTTTGTCCTCTCTGGGGTTTGAGATGATTATACTTTACTGACCACAACATTTTACACACTGCACCTTTAAATACCCTTTAATACTTTTCAAGTGTTCATTTACATTTTACATTACATTTAGTCATTTTTAAAGACGCTTTTATCCAAAGCAACTTACATTCAACAGTGTTACATTTTAGTTGACACTGTTCAATGTGACTTGAGTTTTATAAATGATTAACTGCAGGAAAAGTCAACATGTAATGAATGATTTATTATAAAGTGTAGACAAAGATACAAATGTACACATTACATTTATTCTGTACTGAAAATATGTATTTCTGTCCATTTATTCACATTTATTTTGGTTCTTTACAGTCAATAACAAGGCACTGGGTTTAGACTGAGCTGAAAAGGAGACTCTGCTGCCATCTGCTGGACACTGGGCAGTTTGCCTTTTACTACAGCCTTTAGTTTTTAATTGACTGTTTTAATCCTGACTGCATGCTTTTACGTAAAAATAAATGTGTAATACCTGAGCTAGTGTTGTTACTACCATTTAAGTTCTATTAGATTTCTCACATTTTAACATCACTATCAGATCAGATACATGTTATACACCACACCATTTGTACGAGACTAGATTTAGGTAGATTTAAAAAACGGCTACACACTTATATAAATGTACATTGGCATTTATATTTTACATGTACAATGCATATTTGTAATTCAGATTAAATAAACTAAAGCTGTGGTGATGCCTTTAAGACTGGATTCAGACAAAAACAGTACATTTACCTAAACGATGGTTATTACTGAAAAACAATAAAGAGGTCTACAAAGAAGAATGGTAATTGCACAAAGACTTAAAGCTGGTACGGTTCATTAAAATGTGAACCCTAAGCACCACAGACGTCTAAACAAACAGGAAAAGACCAAAACAACATAAACTTTTATCTTTCCTGAAAGCAGAAAAAAACAAAAACTTATGAAAACAAAACCAAACTCTCAGAGGAAACGTGAAACAGTGAGGAGGGGCATTTGGGCCGACAGCACCCTCTAGTGTGTTTCTGGAGAAAAACCTTGTTATATGTTGTTTGGTCAGATTTAATTTAGGCTACACGTACACGGTTATTTTTATAAACACATACTTTTATCTGCGTTTGTGCCCTTCATCCACACATAAACCTTTTTCAGGCAAAACTGATATTTTTAAAAACGCCTCCCAAAGTGAAGATTTGTAAAAACACCAGATACAGCAGACAATTATTTAGAATTATTCCATCACTTCTTCTGAAGCACCTTTGAGCTTAAAATATTGTCGGCTGAAAATGCTTCATCTTGTGTTGTTTTTATGCGTTTACAGTGGAGACATGTGGACGGAGTTCCGACGGAGTTATTGTTCCAAACGCTTTCGTCTGGACAGAAATTTTTATAAGAAACCCGTGTACGTGTGGCCAGGGTCTTAATCCAGTTTTACCAGAACTCTCAAACAACTCAATTAGTTTAGTCCCACAGAAAAGCTCTAAGATTGAATTAAACCAGGCCATAATGTTAAAAGAAAGAATCATATGAAACTACGAACAGCATTGTAGGAAGCCTAAATATAGTTTTATTCAGATAGGTAAGAAATATTTAACTTCCACTTGACTTTTGAATGTCTGGTGTTAAAATAAACAGACAAATATCCTTTGGAAATAAATAGAACAGCTCAGATTCGGCCTGAGGTGTAAAAAAAATTTCTTCAATAAAAGATTTCCCCAAAACATATTCTCTGTTAAATGTAAAGCAATATAAGAGTAATGTATGTGGGAATATAGCACTATTTAATCCATATCTTATAATATCACAGCCAGGCAGAGGTGGGCCGGTCCTACTCCCGCTGCAGCTGGGTCTTCTGAGGGAGTCTGAACAGCAGAACCACGAACACCGCGACGTTAACGACGAACTGAGTGAGTCCGATGGAGGAGATGCCAGCGTTCACGTACAACAGACCTCCCAAAGTCGGGCCCACGGTTCTCAACAAGGACTGGACCGAGGCACAGAGACCCAGCATCGTCCCTGAAACAAACA
Organism: Perccottus glenii; assembly: GCA_024416835.2. Lineage (NCBI taxonomy): Eukaryota > Metazoa > Chordata > Actinopteri > Gobiiformes > Odontobutidae > Perccottus > Perccottus glenii. The sequence goes on along the minus strand of CM044548.2, from coordinate 451,806 downwards.
TTTATATTCAGCTTTAACACTGGGCAGAAAGAGTCTAGGCCCGTTTTAATATATTCAACACATGCCTTTGTTCCACAGAGTTATCTCATGTACAAAAGGATAGACAAGTATAATGGCTGATATCCAACAAAAACATATTCCAGTCCGAGAAAAAACAGTTCAAATCCCACTAAGTCATCTACACCCTTCACTTCTACCAAACTTTCATCAAATAAAACCTGTTAAAACTGATCTAAAACATGTTCAACTTGTATTGACCAGGTTTTAGTTGGATTTGAGAAGGTTTTGTTAGCTAAATGTGAGTACTTGGACCATAATAATGATGTCTAATTAATAAACCTATTGTATATGAATGTATCATTTTGAAAAAGTAAGCTAAAGAGTTCATTTCAAAATAGAACTAAACCTAACTGCATTTTGTAAATGTGTCAGGGGGTCTCACCTGTATCGTAGGAGGAGGGGTCTCACCTGTGTCAGGGGGTCTCACCTGTATTGTAGGAGGAGGGGTCTCACATGTGTCAAGGGGGTCTCACCTGTGTCAGAGGGGGAGGGTCTCACCTGTGTCAAGGGGGTCTCACCTGTGTCGGAGGGGGAGGGTCTCACCTGTGTCTGAGGGTCTCACCTGTGTCGGGAGGGTCTCACCTGTGTCAGAGGAGGGGGGTCTCACCTGTGTCTGAGGGTCTCACCTGTGTCAGAGGAGGAGGGTCTCACCTGTGTCGGGAGGGTCTCACCTGTGTCGGGAGGTTCTCACCTGTGTCAGAGGAGGGGGGTCTCACCTGTGTCGGAGGAGGAGGGTCTCACCTGTGTCAGAAGGGGGAGGGTCTCACCTGTGTCGGGAGGGTCTCACCTGTGTCAGAGGAGGGGGGTCTCACCTGTGTCGGAGGAGGAGGGTCTCACCTGTGTCAGAAGGAGGTGGGTCTCACCTGTGTCAGAGGAGGAGGGTCTCACGTGTGTCAGAAGGAGGTGGGTCTCACCTGTGTCAGAAGGGGGAGGGTCTCACCTGTGTCGGGAGGGTCTCACCTGTGTCAGAAGGAGGTGGGTCTCACCTGTGTCGGAGGAGGAGGGTCTCACCTGTGTCAGAAGGAGGTGGGTCTCACCTGTGTCAGAGGAGGAGGGTCTCACCTGTGTCGGAGGAGGGGACGCTCTTGGTGAGGATGCTGTCTGTGATGATATTGAAGACACTGAGGGAGAACATCATTGGAACCACAGTGAAGCAGAACTGCACCACGTTCTGCATGTAGGCCTTTCACAATAAAAGCATCTGGTTACAAAGGAAACGTGGGCACATTTTTCACTGAAACATTTTCATCTCACTGTTGTGTTTCTAATGTGGCCAAAGTATTTCACAGGTGTTGTTACCTGAGCGAGTCCGACAGCAGCAGAGACAGCGATGGACGTTAACAGCAGAGAGCTCTCTTTAAAGCGAGCTGTGAGTCGTCCGACACGCTCCCTGGATCACCTGAACACAACACTTGATGACATCATCTCATTATGTACCAAATACAGCAGTAAAAGCAGGAGCATGGGCTGTTCATTTTGAGTCTATGACCCAGTTCCACCCAGTTCAGTAAAACTCTTTAGTATCACAGCATGTGTAGTTTTACGACAGTGAAGGTCAGGATTATGTGACGAAGAACTGACAGCAGTAAATGACAAACATCTCATTCTCACATTTATTACAAATACAACATAGTTCACATTCATGGTCTTGACTCACCATTTGTACGATGCCAAAGTAAGCCATGAGGTATCCATTCTGCTCAGGCAGCAGTTTAAACACATCCAGAGCAATGATGGAGAACATCACCTGAAAAATACCTGAAAAACACATATATTTGAATTTACATTTGGACAATTTAATGTTTATGAAATATATAAATACAGGTCTCTAATTTTCACAGGTCACTTTGGAGCCAGTAACCTTTAATTTAAATGAAAAGTATTCATTAATTCATTATCTCCTGCTTAGTCCCATCAGAGGTCTTTATAAAACCCTCCAAATAAAACCTGTTGAGACTCACCTGATGGCAAACCTGCTACGATTTTCACAATAAAAGTTGCAGTCACACCTGGGAACTTCAACAGTCTGGTGATTTCTCTTACACTGAAGATGGACTTCTTCTCACCTGCAGAAAAAGGTCAGAGGAAATGATACATCATTATTATATTTAAAAGTCTGTTGTAAATTCATAAAGATGTTGTTCTCTTGATGTTCTATGAATTACATGGATGTTTGTTCCAGGTGTTTTTACACTGCAAATGAACCGGACCTGATCATAAGTTTCAGTTTTCTGGACTGACACCAACTCTTTTGTCGACCCAGAGACCAAAAGGAAAGTACAAAACTGTGCAGGTGTCAAAGCCCCTAAAAGCTCCACTCATTCCTTCTTCTTGTCCCCAGAAGAAAATTCTCATTTATGAGCCTTGATGATAAAGACTAAATTACATTTTTTCACAAATAATTCCTATTAAAATATGCTATTAATTGATTAAACAGTTATTTGTGCTTGAAAGAAATCGCATACAGAGACAATGACTAAGACAACGACATGTCCAATGAGCAGTGCTGGTTTTATTAATCAAAGCACAAAAATCTGACTTTTCCATAAAGAAATCCCTTCTCTCAATACAAGCCTCCTAAAAATCAGACAAAGAGCAAGATTATATAATATAAATTTGAGTTTGTAGTTTGTAGACCTGTTCAATAGTTAAATGGCTGTAAAAGAACACAATACTGGCTTAAACTGAGTTATGATGCATTTTTTTATTTTGAAATTTTCAAATTCTGTTACAGCTAAATGTTCTCATGTAATAACTTTTTGGACACGTCTGTGGCTTGGAGCTTTTTTCCGGTGACCTTTAAAAAGGACGGCTGGGACTGAGAAGACTTGGCAGTTTTGGATGTGAGCTGTGGTTTTGTGGTTTTAGTTTCGGATCCTTCTGTAGCTCTCTCTGAAGGATAAACCGTTTTCTTTTTCTTGGTGTTATACCGACGCTTTTCGGCCAACGCTCTCTTGATTTCCTGTTGATTGTTTTTGACGTTCTTTAGTCTTTCCGTCTGAATGTCCCGCTCTACCGTCATGACCTTCAGCGCGTCGTTTTTTTCTCTCAGCGCGACCCGACACTGGTTATATTTAGCCATGACCTGTGCCACGTTGTCTCGTAATTCGAGGCTCATTTTCTTGGTGTGGTTGAGCTCTTTTGTCTGAGTGAGCAGCTCTTTTTCCATAGCGCGGACTTGAGATTTTTGTCCTGGCGTTTTTGTCTTGTTATCCGCTTTGACCTTCACTATAGTGATTCTCGAACGCATATGATTCTCAAAGGCGTGGTGCAGCTGTAGATCCACCATTTTGTTGTGTTGGTTACCTACATCACAGTTTAACTTTTTGATTTCACACCGGAGCTCTTCCTTTTCTTTGTCGTTGAACTCTAAAGAAATCTTCAGTATTTCCAGCTCCTCTTTGAGTGCAGCCATCTTTTTGCTCGTTTCTCGCAGCTCTTTCTCTTTCCGGCTTAAAGACGCTGACAGCGTGGTGTTTTTTTCTGCCAGTTCGGAGATCTCAGACTTACATTTGAGCCACTCCTCCCTGAAGTCCTGACGCTCTTGCACCAGTTTCCTAATCTTTTCTTCATGGTCGCGCCATCTGGATTTATACTTGGCTGTGCTGTCTCTTTCAGCTTGAAGCTGCGTTTTTACAACGTCCAAGTCTTCGTCCTTGGTTGTAATGTTCTTTTCAGCGCGCCTCAGCTCCACAGTCAGAACACCCACCTGCTTTTCCAGAACCGAGTTTTCATTAGTGCAACTCAGCAGCTTGGTCCGCAGCTTTGTATTGTCACTAAACAACTTTTGGGCTCTATCTCCTTCACTAACACATTTCTGTAAATCAGTGCTGAGTGATTTCACTTTTGTCTTGAGAGTGGTCTTTTCACTTTCTAAACGCCTGCATTTCTGTTTGTACCTCTCTAACTGCTCAGTTAAAGACTCTGTCTGAGTCATGTTTCTGACAAACATTTTGAATCTACTTATGTCTCCTCCTGAAATCTCTTAAATTCTTCTGCTGAGATACATCTCTTCTGTGTCTTCTGTCAGATCTCTCAAACTTCTAGTGATGTAGAACTCATTACATCACCTGAAGCTGAAAGCTCATTGGCTGATCAGAAGATTCTGGAACTTTACCACAGGCTCATGGGTTTCTATAGCAACTGTGGTTACATGGAGTTAAATCAAGAAATAAACAATGAACAAGGCCTTAACCAAGGGACAGCACTAGGATTTAAAGACGAGGGCTCAGTTTGGATAAAAATCAAACGCATGTAATTCTTGTCTGTATTAGATCAGATCATGTATGTCGTTATTACAGACTTGTTCGTCCAAGGAAGGGCGCCCAAAAAGAATGAAAAACACTGTAAACTTATTCACTCAAAATGCCAAAGTGGCACTCCTTGATTTTCTTTTCTTGTCCACGTCTCAGAGCCACGCTCACAGCAGCAGCCGAGGAACCTCTCCTGCTTTTATTATTAAAAAAATAAAAACTAAACACTAATACATTTAATAAAACTAAAGTTAAGGTCTTGTAAGCTGAATGTATTTGATAAGAAATCCTGACAGAGCCTCCCACGGACTGGAGTCAAGGCCAGGGAACATGAAAGAGGGGCTCGAGCTGCATGTGCCTCCGCCCTGCTGCAGAACCACGTCACAGACCATCGTCCTGGATGTGATTCAGATCTGCTGCGGAGCACTGAGCAGCTCAGAAGAGCATGCAAAGGAAATACGAGATGACGAGATAAAAGCCGCTGATAAAGACGTGTGGCACACCAAAACAAGAAGAGGACCAGAAAACAAGTTTAGTTTGAGATCGCTTTGTTGCTCAAAACATTCGTTACATTCGCCACAAAAAAGTTTGTTTTTGCAGATCTTATGCTTAATAGTGTAAATAAACATAAATACTCAAACAAGAAAATTTTGTTTGTATATTTTTGTATTACTTTGAGAATCCGAATGTTGTGCTTGTACCGTTTTCTGCTTTGGTGCGATCTGATGTGTTCAGCTGCGGAGGGCCTGGTGGAGCGGAGCTGGATGCAGTGTAAACTGGGGGTAACAACATCCATGACCTAAAAACTTACGAGTAAGGCAAGTCTTAAGGAGTCAGTTCAAAGGCAGAAACAAGGTCCGTGCAATTAACAGCTTTGCCCTGCCAGTCGTCAAAGACCCTGCTGGATTAATAAGCTGGCTAAAGGAAAAGAAACAGACCACAGATGTATGCTCCTCACCATGCATGGAGGGTCCCACCCCAAATCCAGCCCCTGAGACTGTACACTAAGGACAATGGACTAATGAGGACTAGTGAGTGTCCAAACCACTATCCAGGATGAAACCTCCAAGATCCTTGAATATATCACGAAAATGGCCCCAATGGACAAAATACTAAGAAAGAGGAAGAGGTGCTGGAGGTACCATCATGGGAGGAAAGGCCCCTACATGGAATGTACAAACGCCAGATAACTGAACTGTGGCTAATATCATAAAATCCTACCAGGAAAAGCATAAATGGAACACCATAACCAATTGGCTGGTCAAGTGTACAGGTACATCTGTGCAGAGTATGGACTGGGAGCCCTAATGTGGTAGAGAACGACCAAGCCAAGATCCTGTTGGACTTTTAAAAAAACAGACCGATAAAATGATAATACCAAGAACTGGCAACATCAGAAAAAAGGAACATAAGAAACTAGAGAAATACCAAGGGCACAGAGAAGAACTGGAGAAGGTTGGGAAAGTAAAGGTAACAGTGGTATCCGTGGTCATCGGAGCACTCGGGAAGTAAAACCCAAACTGTTCCTAGGACTCTTCTGGACTGAGTCTCAGTCCAGAAGAGTCCTAGGAACAGCCAAGATACTGTGCAGAACTCCCAGGCCTCTGGTAGAAGACCCAAGCTTGGATGGATGAGACCGACCCGCAGAACCAATCAAATACTATGTGAGTTCTTGGTTTGGACAGCTGTATAAAGTGGCAAAACCTAATGAATAAATGTATTGTGACGGGCGTCACACACTCTCCTCTCTCTCACCCTGTTTGGACAACAACGATGAGATGTAAAAATGAGAGACTTTCAAGGTTAACGGTCACACAGAGAAACCCAATAAAGGAGCAGTACAGTTTTCTTACCGTCTTTGTTGGTCTTTAACGTTTGGGCTTTAGTCGTTTTTGGGATAAACTTTAAAACCAGCAGCAAACTGAAGACACTGCCCGCGGCTCCGACAAAAGCAGTGATCTTCTCCCTGGAACACAACAGGACAACAGTGTTCAGTGAAGGAATACATTTACAATAATCAGAATAAAACATGATGAGGACATGATATTCTGTTTTGTCTGTGAAGACTCTTTTTGTGCAGTATATTCTGTTAGGCCCTTAATCCAGCTCTTGATATTAAATCATCCATTCATTCATTCATTCATTTTTTACTGCTTAGTCCCATTAGGGGTCCCGGGTGACTGGAGCCTGTCCCAGCAGCTTTGGGCCTGAGGTTGCAGGCCAGTTAGTTGCAGGACTGACATTTAGAGACAGACAACCACTCGGGACACTTTAGAGTTGCCAATTAACCTATACATGCATGTCTTTGGACGGTGGGAGGAAGCTGGAGTACCAGGAGAGAACCCACGAGTCCAAACCACTCTGCCACGTGCACCCCTTAATATCTTCTGTAAGTCTGTAATAGAATTAATATTTTCCTGAAAGAAATGAAGTTGAACCTTCTTTAGAGTTGGTTTAGGGTCAGACCTAGATCACAGGTGGTTGATAATTCTGGATTTTAGGGTTAGTGTTGAAGTGTTAGTAAAGTGAGTTTAGAGCAGTTCTTTTCTGTGCAGGTGCATCTGGGCCTCAGTAAACAGTCTTCACTGACCCGTAGCGAGTATTGAGGTGTCCTCCTAAAGTTGAACCGGTGATCATTCCAACGCCAAAGCACAGGCCCAGTTTGGACAAAGCGTCCGCTCGTTTATCCGACTCAGTGAGGTCCGTCACCACCATCTGAGACGCTGCACAAAGGAAATATAATTAAAGACCAGCAGGTTTATGCAGCATTAACGCTGACAAAAAACAGACCAGTGCTTCTACGTCTTGTAGTTTCTTATGAGGTGCCGTGTGAGTTTCACTTACCATTTCTGCACAAACAATCATTTTTAATACAAACTATTATTCACCTCTTACACATACTACTTAACACTGAAAAGGATTTTATTATAAATTTCAGTTGTTGTAAGTGTTTCACCAGTGTAAATGCATTTGACTGTGTGTGTGTAAAATAAATACAGTGGAACAGGAAGCTAAGAGGGCCAAACATAAAATATTACATAAGCCTGTACGTTGTTGATTTGTGATGAAACAAAATGAATACAAGTAAAGGTTAAATAATAAAAAAGTTAGTTGTCCGGTCACTTTGTGTCGTAATGCAAGTTATAAACAATATTAAAAACGCTTAAACGTCAGTGTAAGCTAGCACGCACATGCTAGTGCAGGTAAATGTCCCACACGGCACCTCATATTTAAATGTTTATGTGTTCAAAAAGAGCAATAAAAAAAATAAAAAAAACATAGGACAGGGATTTCCAAAAGTCAGGTTTAAAAGCAGCTAAAAAGAAACAGCTGGATTTATGAAGTATGTCTTATTTGCAATATATTATTTGATTTATAAAAGCCAAATAAGTTAGTTTAGTCAATTTTGTATTAATTGCAAATTTATTTATTAATACATTTTTGAGGCAAATTAAAAATGATATTAAAAATAGGTTTACAATTATTCTATTTCTTTTCAGATTTAAATGAATTTGTTTATGTAGTTAAGTTTAAAAAATATATATTTTTAAAGTGAATAAATTACAAAAGTTGTCTATCCACATAACTTGACTGAACATCCCGAGAGAAGAAGTGTAGCCTTATTAAACCCTCCATAATCAAAATAAAATTTATGTTGGTAGGTGGAATTTTATTATTATATTTTTCCTTATAATATTCCACTAAGCTATGTCAAAAAGAACATTTAATATGTACTTTGTTATTTGATAAAAACTGCTGTGGCTGATGGTTACCGGGCAGAACGTGCATGAAGAATGTGGGCAGTTTGTGGATGAAGAGCATGACCGGGTGCTCCGCAGTGGCCAGGAGAATAAAAAACACCACAGTCGCTGAGCAGGCCAGCGAGAGAGCAGCCCGAGCCCCAAACAGGTCTCCAAACCTGAAAAACACAGGAGACTGAAGCGAGTGATGAAGGAAACACGGGAGTCAGAGGCAAGTGATGAAGGAAACACAGGAGTCAGAGGCGAGTGATGGAGGAAACACTGGAGACAGAGGCGAGTGATGGAGGAAACACAGGAGACAGAGGCGAGTGATGGAGGAAACACAGGAGTCAGAGGCGAGTGATGGAAGAAACACGGGAGTCAGAGGCGAGTGATGGAGGAAACACAGGAGTCAGAGGCGAGTGATGGAGGAAACACTGGAGACAGAGGCGAGTGATGGAGGAAACACAGGAGACAGAGGCGAGTGATGGAAGAAACACGGGAGTCAGAGGCGAGTGATGGAGGAAACACAGGAGTCAGAGGCGAGTGATGGAGGAAACACTGGAGTCAGAGGCGAGTGATGGAGGAAACACAGGAGTCAGAGGCGAGTGATGGAGGAAACACGGGAGTCAGAGGCGAGTGATGGAGGAAACACGGGAGTCAGAGGCGAGTGATGGAAGAAACACAGGAGTCAGAGGCGAGTGATGGAGGAAACACGGGAGTCAGAGGCGAGTGATGGAAGAAACACAGGAGTCAGAGGCGAGTGATGGAGGAAACACAGGAGTCAGAGGCGAGTGATGGAGGAAACACGGGAGTCAGAGGCGAGTGATGGAGGAAACACAGGAGTCAGAGGCGAGTGATGGAGGAAACACGGGAGTCAGAGGTGAGTGATGGAGGAAACACAGGAGTCAGAGGCGAGTGATGGAAGAAACACAGGAGTCAGAGGCGAGTGATGGAGGAAACACAGGAGTCAGAGGCGAGTGATGAGGAAACACGGAGTCAGAGGCGAGTGATGGAGGAAACACAGGAGTCAGAGGCGAGTGATGGAGAAACACGGGAGTCAGAGGTGAGTGATGGAGGAAACACAGGAGTCAGAGGCGAGTGATGGAGGAAACACAGGAGTCAGAGGCGAGTGATGGAGGAAACACAGGAGTCAGAGGCGAGTGATGAAGGAAACACGGGAGTCAGAGGCGAGTGATGGAGGAAACACAGGAGTCAGAGGCGAGTGATGGAGGAAACACAGGAGTCAGAGGCGAGTGATGGAGAAACACAGGAGTCAGAGGCGAGTGATGGAGGAAACACAGGAGTCAGAGGCGAGTGATGGAGGAAACACAGGAGTCAGAGGCGAGTGATGGAGGAAACACAGGAGTCAGAGGCGAGTGATGGAGGAAACACAGGAGTCAGAGGCGAGTGATGGAGGAAACACAGGAGTCAGAGGCGAGTGATGAAGGAAACACGGGAGTCAGAGGCGAGTGATGGAGGAAACACAGGAGTCAGAGGCGAGTGATGGAGGAAACACGGGAGTCAGAGGCGAGTGATGGAGGAAACACAGGAGTCAGAGGCGAGTGATGGAGGAAACACGGGAGTCAGAGGCGAGTGATGGAGGAAACACAGGAGTCAGAGGTGAGTGATGGAGGAAACACAGGAGTCAGAGGCGAGTGATGGAGGAAACACGGGAGTCAGAGGCGAGTGATGGAGGAAACACAGGAGTCAGAGGTGAGTGATGGAGGAAACACAGGAGTCAGAGGCGAGTGATGGAGGAAACACAGGAGTCAGAGGCGAGTGATGAAGGAAACACGGGAGTCAGAGGCGAGTGATGGAGGAAACACAGGAGTCAGAGGCGAGTGATGGAGGAAACACTGGAGTCAGAGGCGAGTGATGGAGGAAACACAGGAGTCAGAGGCGAGTGATGGAGGAAACACTGGAGTCAGAGGCGAGTGATGGAGGAAACACGGGAGTCAGAGGCGAGTGATGGAGGAAACACGGGAGTCAGAGGCGAGTGATGGAGGAAACACGGGAGTCAGAGGCGAGTGATGGAGGAAACACAGGAGTCAGAGGCGAGTGATGGAGGAAACACTGGAGTCAGAGGCGAGTGATGGAGGAAACACAGGAGTCAGAGGCGAGTGATGGAGGACAAAACAGAAGAGTTTGTGGGCGCTGTACCTGCCGAACAGAGGGTTTCCAAACAGCTGCAACACTCCCACCATCGTCTGCAGGTAACCAAACCATAACGTGTCGAAGCCCAGTTTCTTTGCCAAATACTGCGACAAAGAGAGACATTTTAACTTCATATGTAACTCAAATACTTTTGTATGGAACACCATGTTTCTCTGGCTTCCTCAGGCCACTACTTACAACCAGAAGACTGAAGAGTGATGTGAGTTAATAATCAGTTTTCAGGTCAGTTAAAATAATACTAGCACTTTTCTAACAGATAAGATTTTTAGACGTCAGTGTTTGCAGTACAATGTCATACATCAAACAATCTTAGGCATAACCTTCAAAAACCTGTTTTCTGGCTTCAACACGAAGATACACATACACAATTCAAGAGACAAAGTTTCAAAAGGTCTTGGCCTTTTTTGATAGATTGACCAGAGATTGACTACGACTACAAACTGAGCAGAGCCCTGTCAATTACATTTTTAATTGGAGTTTTTTAATCACAATGAGACGTTCTCATGACGTCTTAACTATAATATTTAATAGAGCTAGTCCGTCTAACTCTGGACAAATTACTGTCGATTACTGTCAGTTGGTGGAAAATAAAGTCTGAATCATCATCATGTGAAGGGGCCTAACAACTGAATTTAACTTTTGGGGATTAAACATAAGACTTTTTGTCCTTTCATATTGTTATAGGTTATTATAAAATTATTAGCTCATATTGGACTTTAGTAAATTCTGTGTATAACTTGCCAAATGCATTGGATTTTGGCCCATTTGTCTTTCCATACAAACACCGCTGCTTCCCGTTTACTTCACTGCAGCTCCGTAAACACCGTGTCTCAGTTACATCACCCTGCAACAGGTCTTTTTCACAGTTTTAACTCACAGGAGTCACTGAAAACTGCAGGAACATCCAGGTTATGTCCAGCGCAGCGATGAGGTAGGTCACGTGAATAACTCTGCGTTTTTGCGCTTGGCTCAGGTACGGTTTTTCACTCCCTTGATCCATTTTCAAAGCTGATATCCGAGAGAACCGAATCAGAAAGAGCTAAACAGAGCGCTGACCGGCTACACAGTGAACGGGAGGAGTGCCCTTTGCCATGGATTTTTGCTTTTCACCTAGCGCGCATTAACCGTTGTACTTTGGACACTGGAGGCGTCACCAAACTGGAGTAAACTGCTCTCTTTACAACAGTTCAACCAAAGAAACAGAGAGAAGGGACGTGTACTTAAAAGCGACATTCAACTAAGTCTGTTCCTCATTTGAAAAGCAGGCAGAACAAAACGCACAGATTCATTTGCATCTGATCAACATCCACTCTTTTAGAAGGACTACCGCTTCCGAGACGCGTTCCAGTGCACGGTCTATAATAGGAGTTTTTCACTTCTGGGTTTTACTCAAAGCAAAAACATGGCACAAATCATAAAAGATGAAAAAAGGTAGAAAAAAAAGAAGAAGAAGAAGAAAAATATAAATAAAACTAAAAAAAGGTAAATCTAGTTTTACCTGAGACCAGTTTGAGCTCCTTTTAAGGACGGCCATTTCAGACCTTGCATTTTAATCTGGACTGAGTGAACAAAAATGGTAGAATAACATTGAAAAGTTTGTAATAACTGTAAAAAAGGAGTTTCTCAGGGTGTAACAAAAGTTTTATACAGTTTTGTAGCTGAGATGGTTCAACTCAAGGATATGAAACATAACTGTTCTCTTAAAAGAACCTTAACCTTGGAGTTGTACCTACACGGAGGAAATGTCATGGTTTTCTAAATAAGTTTGTCTTAAAATGTGATCTGAGCTTTTGAGGTCAGTGTTTACTTTTCCACAAGCACAATGAGTTTTTTTGGTTGTTCTCATTAAAGAAATAAAAGATCAGAATTACTTTTAGACACATGTTTGTAAATACTCCTGACTTAGATAAAGATCAGATCACATTTTCAGATTACTTTTTCTTTAAACTGTATATCTTTTTATATATAGTGCTTTTTAAGGCTCTCAAAGTGCTTTACAGAGTTCATTATTTAATCACTCCACAGTCACACACTGGAGGTGGAGGCGTGGCAGCCATTTTTGTGTTTTTGGCCCCTTCAACTAACAAACATAGAGTTTATATTCAGTCACACCCACACATTCATACACTAGTGTCAGGGCTGGAACACCACTGGAAGCACGGGGGGTCAAGTGTCTTGCCCAAGGACACAATGGCAGAATGAACAGGGGAGAGCGGGAATCAAACTGCCAGTCTGTTTCTCTGCCAGACTCAAAAAGTATTTTATTTATTATTTAACCAGTTACTGAGGCGGACGTGTTAACATTATCAGAACAGCCCTTAAGGTCATGTTATGTTTTCACTTTTAGTCATTTCCTGTTTTATTTTGGTATTCTTCTTGTCTTATTTCAGGTCATTTCATTTCCTGGTCTTTGTCCACATCCTGACCCGTCCTAATGTGTTTTCACCTGTGTAATTGTCTCCCCCCCTCCCAGTGTGTATATACCCTTCTACTTCTGCTGTTTGATTAAACTTTAGACTTATTCGTGAGTCTTTTTCCCTGTGTGCCTGCTGGTACGGTAAATGTGGTCAATGACCTTTAACCCGCCCCAACGGTTTCCCTCCCTCCCTTTAAATGGGGCTGCAGTGTTCTGAGCTTTGCCAAGTTGTTAATATTCTGCTCGAGTCGTTTACCAAAGCAGTAATAGAGACCACAAACCTAACCTACTGAGCTCATCCATGTGACTTCTGTAAAGCTCTGTACCTGTTCCACCAGTGTTTGAACTCACTAAATCCAAATTAAACCTGTTCGAATGCATCTAAAAAGTTTTCAAACCCAACTAAAGCCTGTTTGAATCCAACTTAAACCTGTGCAAACATATCTAAATCCTGCTCAAATCCACGGAAGGACAGTAAAACTTTAACTGCGCTTTTATTTTGAAGTTCTGACTGCTGTCATTCCACTCCGGCCGTTTCCTTCCCGGAAGTGTTTCTAGGGGAGGTTCCTGTCTGCTGTACGTTAGTGATGAGGAAGACACCCATTCATCGCTGTTAGCCCGGTTTCATCCCGTGTTTATTTTTCATTATAATCTTTTTCTGCGGCGCGTGGAGCTCGGAGCCCGCGCGGAAATGCAGCCCCTGACGCCGCACGTTTACTGGGCCCAGCGCCGCGGAGAGATCTTCCTCCGAGTGGAGCTCAGCGACGCCAAGGTACCGCCGCTAAACGCACTCTTCAGCGGCTCTTCTGCGTCTGTTCAACCCTTTCTCCTCAACAAGCGTTTAAACGAATCCAACACGAGTTAGAGACTAAAACTTTAAGCATTTATTCAAAAGAGTTTTTGACCGAAACCTGGTTCTGTCAACGGACCACAAAACATCCACTAGGGGCGCTCTTCGGAGTGTGCCATGTGTGAAGTTAACCTGTTCAAATCCATCTAAAACCTGTTCAAATCCATCTAAAACCTGTTCAAATCCATCTAAAACTTGTTCAAATCCATCTAAAACTTGTTCAAATCCACCTAAAACCTGTTCAAATCCATCTAAAACCTGTTCAAATCCATCTAAAACCTGTTCAAATCCATCTAAAACCTGTTCAAATCCATCTAAAACCGGTTCAGATCCATCTAAAACCGGTTCAGATCCATCTAAAACCGGTTCAGATCCATCTAAAACCGGTTCAGATCCATCTAAAACCGGTTCAGATCCATCTAAAACCGGTTCAGATCCATCTAAAACCGGTTCAGATCCATCTAAAACTTGTTCAGATCCATCTAAAACCGGTTCAAATCCATCTAAAACCGGTTCAGATCCATCTAAAACCGGTTCAGATCTAACAACTGCTAAACAAATAGTGTTAGATAGTGATAGAAAAAAATGAAATGTGTTGGATAAACAGAAAAAACTGATTTAAAAATGATTATTAATGCTTCAAGAAAACTATTAACCCAGTGGCACATATCTTTATAATTAGCAGGTTATTGTTTCTAGTCCCTAATCTCATAACTCACATGTAACTTATATCTTACAAGAATATGGCACATTAACAACACAACAGTCCACTTTCTGAAGGAACAACGGAGCTGTTTTATTTATTTAGTGAGCCTGCTTTAGTATTTTGGATCCTCTTTCTTCAGAACAACAATAACGCTCTGTTAAATGAGAGCATCCTCTTCTGAACCACCTCAAACTGAATCTGCAGGTCTCTTTTTACTGTAACGTCTCTAAATATCAAACCCACCTGATGTCTGTAAAGTCTGTCTCTTAAAGGTTCACCGAGGGTCTTGGGCTCTCACTTCTACAACATGGACACAATCTGCCGGTCTCATGAAATATTCATGTTTGTAATGGCTCTGGAGGATCTCTTGTTTTCAGCAGGAAACACCTGTCAGACTGCCTCTGATGATTACACAGAGACTAACAATGAGAGAAACTCAGTACCTGCACAAATACGACTTAAGAGCCTTAACTCTGTGACACTTCATCTGCTTCAAGGTCCATTTAACTGTTCAAGTCTTAAAATAAAGTCCCAGAAACCCCTTCCATAATAAACACACTGACTTAATGTTGGGTCTTAGATGTAAATATAAGTGTGTGTTTATACACTTGTGTTTATCTAGGATTTATTTTTCTTTTGAGAGCTATACCAGTTCTTTCTGAGTTTCCTGAATATATGTGTGTTTGTTTTTTTTTTTTTCAGAACCTGAACATTGGCCTGGAGGAGAACACACTGCTGTTCAGAGGTGTGTCACTAAATTAAAACCATTTGAACTAGTTTTGAGGTTTTAAAAACCGGTTTGGTGAATGTGTGAGTGCCTGTACCTGTACATGTACAGTACCTGTGTCATGTTTGATTTTCAGCACAAGGACATGGAGCCAAAGGAGATAATGAGTACGAGTTCAGTCTGAAGTTCAAAGAGCCCGTCAAACCTGAGGTATCTGTTCACATTTAATGTAAGGCTTTCATGGACTTTCCTGTTTGGTCTGATCCAAAGCTTCAGGTGAAAGCTCCAGGACGTGGTTCAACAGCTGCTCTTTGGTCTCGGTCCAGAACAAACTGAACCAAGATCCGTTTCCTAAAGACGTTCTATTATTTAAATGATGTCTTTAACAGTGCATTTGAAGTTTCATCTGTTTGTATTATCTCTACAGTGGGGTTTGAAAGTTTGGGCACCCCAGGTAAAAAAATTTATTAATGTGCAAAAAGGCGCTGAGAAAAGATGGAAAAATCTCCAAAAGGCATCAAATGACAGATTAGACATCCTTATAATAAGTCAAAAAAGTTAGATTTTATTTCCATCATTTACACTTTCAAAATAACAGAAAACAAAAAAATAGTGTCTGCAAAAGTTTGGGCACCCTGCAGAGTTAATACCTTGTACTGCCCCCTTTGTAAGTATCAGAGCTTGTAAATGCTTTTTGTAACTAGCCAAGAGTCTTTCAATTCTTGTTTGAGGTATCTTTGCCCATTCTTCCTTACAAAAGACTTCCAGTTCTTTGAGATTTCTGGGCTGTCTGTCACGCACTGCTCTTTTAAGGTCTATCCATAGATTTTCAATTATGTTGAGGTCAGGAGATTGTGAAGGCCATGGCAAAACCTTTAGTTTATGCCTCTTGATGTAATCCACTGTGGATTTTGAGGTGTGTTTAGGATCATTATCCATTTGTAGAAGCCATCCTCTCTTTAACTTCAGCTTTTTCACAGATGGCATCAAGTTAGCATCCAAAATTTGCTAAAATTTAATTGAATCCATTGTTCCTTCTACTCGTGAAATGTTCCCTGTGCCACTGGCTGCAATACAACCCTAAAACATGATCGATCCACCCCCATACTTAACAGTTGGACAGAGGTTCTTTTTATTAAATTCTGTGCCCTTTCTTCTCCAAACATACCTTTGCTCATTCCGGCCAAAAAGTTCTATTTTAACCTCATCGGTCCACAGAACCTGTTTCCAAAATGCATCAGGCTTGTCTATATGTTCATTTGCAAACTTCAAACGCTGATTTTTGTGTTGAGGACGTAGAAGAGGTTTTCTTCTGATGACTCTTCCATGAAGTCCATATTTGTACAAGTATCTCTTTATAGTGGAATAGTGTACCACAACTCCAGTGTCTGCCAGATCTTTCTGGAGGGATCGTGCAGTCAAACGTGGGTTTGGACTTACTTTTCTCACAATCCTGCGAGCCGTTCTGTCTGATATTTTTCTTGGTCTTCCAGATCTTGCTTTAACTTCCACTATGCCATATGCCACATATTTAATTTTGAACCATTTTTATTGTTTTCTGTTATTTTGAAAGTGTAAATGATGGAAATAAAATCTAACTTTTTTTAACTTATTATAAGGATGTCTAATCTGTCATTTGATGCCTTTTGGAGATTTTTCCATCTTTTCTTGGCATCTTTATGCACATTAATAAAAAATTTACCTGGGGTGCCCAAACTTTTGATCCCCACTGTATATTAATAATAACACGTCTCTATCGGTCCTGCTCCAGTCTGATTATTGTATTTCTCCAGTTCAACTGTAAAATGAGCCTCTGCAGTAAAAGCCTTGAACAGGAGACAGGACCAACACAGCCTCAGAAAAAGTCTGATAGTCCACTTTAAAAAAACGACTCGACTGCAGACTTTCAGGAGTTCTCCTGTGGTGTTCCCTGTAGGTTCAGCACAAGTCGACGCAGCGGCAGGTGAACATTAAAGTGCGTAAACAGGAGGAGCGCTGGTGGGACCGGCTCACGCTGCAGGAAAAGAAGCCCGTGTTCCTCGCCCCGGACTTCGACCGATGGATGGACGAGTCGGACGCAGAGATGGAGCTGAAGAAAAAGGTCTTGTTCGACTGTTATTGTCGAAGCCAGACACATTTATAATATTAGAACTCATGTTCACTGTGTCCATGTTTGTTTTCAGGAGGAAGAGAAGCTTAACAGCATCAGTGTGGAGTCCAGAGTCCGCAAAGACCGTGAGTCCTTTCTTCACTTTGTTTTCTAAAGTAACATACACTTAAGAGAAGCGCTGAACTCTTGAGATAATCAGGGCGAACATTGTGGTAAAGGAAGAGTAAGACTAAACGGAGAGTGCAGTGTGTAAGCCCTGAGCGTATTTCAAGTCTTCCTCGTTTGCTCTTCTTCTCAGCGTACCTGGGTCTGAAGAGGGGCTACCTGTTCATGTACAACCTGGTGCAGTTCCTGGGGTTCTCCTGGATATTCGTCAACATGACCGTTCGACTCTTCATCCTCGGCCAAGGTCTGAGACGAACCTGCAGCAGTTTCTCTAAAAAGAACTCGCCTTTCACAGTTTCTCACAAATATTGTTCAAGAGCTAACGTCAGCAGATTTCTGGTGTGAAAAAAACCTAAATATATAATTTTATGAGTAATTTATTAACTGCTTTATCTCTTATTCTGTCTTTTTTTTGTATCTGATGAGTTAAAATGAAACCCTCTGATTACGTCAGTTCTTTAGTGAATCCTGTCTTTTGTTCAGATCGATATGAAACACTGACTTCTCTTTTGTACCACTTTTCTGATTCATGTTTTTCTCAAAAAGGTGGTGCTTGATGGATTATTGAATGCACAGATCTGGGAGTGAACACAAAGAGTAGAGCTGTAAATAGAAACATGTAGACATGGATTTGTTTTGCAAATGTAGCTGACGCTCGTCCGTGTGTGTTGTTCAGACTCGTTCTACGACACCTTCCACACCACGGCCGACATGATGTACTTCTGTCAGATGCTGGCTGTGTTAGAGGTCGTTAATCCTCTGATGGGCCTCGTCAGAACCGGCTTTGTTCCTGCACTGATCCAGGTCCGAGCATGTGTTGTAAATGTGAACACTTATTCTGACATCCTTCCAGTTCGATAGGACTTTATTGACAGACACAGATTAATTTACAGCAGCTCTTAGACACGAAAAGTGCACATTCAATACAATATATAAAGTCTCAGCAGCATTTTAAATAGAATCAAATATGAAGGTTAAATTTAACAAAAACCAAAGCTATCTAAAACATTTACAAAGTAAAGGAGGGAGAGACGTTGCACAGTATTCTGGGTAATTGTTAGTCACTGCAGCAGGAGGAAGGACTTGTGCTAGCACTCCTTTAATAAGTGTGTTTGTAGTAGTGCTGTGAAACTATATCTGACAACATTTATTTTAACTCAATAAGCAACAAACTTTTTGCTTTCAACAAACTGATTTGGCTGTAATTTGAATCGATACGAGAATCGTTCTGTGAAATATCGCGATATTTAACAGAATCAATTTTTTCTTACAATAATATGTAGTGTTTGTCCAAACCATGTCCAAACTCAAAAGGCCAGAACTAATCCTAAAAACTGGTCAAAACCTAATGTCAAAATGAAAAAAGTCAGTTTTTTTATTCAACATTTTACATAAAAAAAAGGACATAGACAGAACAAATAAACCTGTATTTGTAAAGTAGACCTAAAATAAATACTCAGAAAACACTAATATTGTTTATAGTATATTTACATTTGTGGCTAAAATGATTAAAACACTTGGTTTGTTAAAGAGATTTTAGATGTTTTTGTTAAACATTAAAATACCCATAAAACAAATGAAATATCTACAAAACCATATTAATGCTCTACAAAGAACATCAGTCCTGTTCGTTCACAGAACATTAGTGTTGTTCTCAGAAATACACTGAGGCCAGAGAGATGTGCTGCAGAAGGTCGGGACCAAACATTAAAGTGAAAAGACTCACTTCATCACTTTGTTGGGCTCAAGCTTCTGGAACTTTATGAAATTAAAATGTTAAGTTAATCAGACGGTGCTGTTGTCGTGCGGCAGGTGGCCGGGAGGAACGTGATCCTGTTTGTGATCTTCGGCTGTTTAGAGGAAATGCAGAACAAAGCTGTCGTGTTCTTTGTGTTTTACTTTTGGAGCTGCATCGAGATTTTTAGGTCAGTGTTGTTACAGTTTTAGATTTCCTTCAGGTCTCGTGTGGTCGTTATCTGACGGTGTTGGTCTGTTTGGGCAGGTACCCCTTCTACATGCTGGCCTGTGTCGGGACGGAGTGGAAGCTGCTGACGTGGCTCAGATACAGCCTCTGGATCCCTCTGTATCCTCTGGGAACCATCGCCGAAGGTTTGAGCCACGTTCTGAGGATTAACACTGACAGACTGGTGTTGAGGTCCGCTCTGACTCAGACCAGAGCAGGACACACTCCGGTCATAGATCCGAGAAGAACATCTAAACTGTTTAAGTCCAAAGTGCTGCACATAATAAATAAATAATACTCTAACTGATTACGAGTTATTAAAATAATAAAAAAAAACTAGTAAATAAAATCAACATCAAATAAAAGCAATAAAAGACAGGACCTCACAGCTCTCACGCTGAGTTAAAAGCCAAAAGAAAAGTGAGTCTTAAAGATGAGATTTAAAAGTTTTTACAGTTTAGGGCCGACCCCAGAGAAGGCCCGGTCTGCCCTGGTTTTGTTGGGACTGACTGACCTCAGTGACCTCACAGGAGTGTAAATTTGGATGAGATTATCAGTCTCCTCAGCAGCAGTGTGACTGTATAACCTGAAAGATGAGCCCTAAACCCTCTCACCTGTTGGTGTTGTTTATGTTTGTGTTGGTGTTGTTTATGTTTGTGTTGGTGTTGTTTGTGTTTGTTTGGTGTGTTTATCTTGGTGTTGTTGGTGTTTGTGGTCTTGGTGTTTTATGTTTGGTATGTTGTTTATGTTGGTGTTGTTTGTTTGTGTTGGTGTTGTTTGTGTTGGTGTTGTTTATGTTTGGTGTTTATGTTTATGTTGGTGTTTATGTTGGTGTTGTTTGTTTGTGTTGGTGTTGTTTATGTTGGTGTTTATGTTGGTGTTGTTTATGTTGGTGTTTATGTTGGTGTTGTTTATGTTTATGTTGGTGTTTATGTTGGTGTTATTTGTTTGTGTTGGTGTTGTTTATGTTGGTGTTGTTTATGTTGGTGTTTGTTTGTTGGTGTTTATGTTTATGTTGGTGTTTGTTTGTGTTGGTGTTGTTTATGTTTATGTTGGTGTTGTTTATGTCGGTGTTGTTTTATGTTGGTGTTGTTTATGTTTATGTTTGGTGTGTTGTTTGTTTGTGTTGTTTATGTTAATGTTTGGTGTGTTGTTTATGTCGGTGTTGTTTTATGTTGGTGTTGTTTATGTTAATGTTTGGTGTGTTGTTTATGTTAATGTTTGGTGTGTTGTTTATGTTGGTGTTGTTTATGTTTATGTTGGTGTGGTGTTGTTGCAGCGGTGGCCGTGGTGCAGTCGCTGCCCGTCTTCGATGACACTCGTCTGTTCAGCGTTCCTCTGCCGTCGTCGCTCGGAGGCTCCTTCAGCTTCTCCTACTCCCTTCGACTTTACCTCATTCTCATGTTTCTAGGTCAGACTCACTCACACCACTTCAGATGTATATCTTTACATTTGTGAATATTAGGATCTGTTTGAACACAAACGGTAGATAATTAACACACAGAGATATCTATGCTTCCTCCTTAAACCTTTGTCCTTGACTTAAACACAGAACAGGTGTGCTGTTGTTGACCTGTTTCCTTCTGTTGATCATTTACCCTCGGCTCAAACAGAAGGAGCAGAAACAGACCCAGACACAGTCTTTAGAGCGATGTGCGCCCTCTAGTGGCAGAACATTACACTGTGCTGCTTTAAAAGAAATGAATACTGTATTAATGACACTGGTTTTGTTTTTCAGGTCTTTTCATTAACTTCCGTCACTTGTACAAACAGAGGAGGAGACGTTATCGCTCCAGGAAGAGGAAGCTCCACTGAACCTCTGCTATCTGCACAAACCCACTTTTAACTTTCCTTTAAGCTCGTCCCTCCAGAAACAAATATGAACTAACTTAGTCTTTTCACTGATGCCCTTTAAAATCTATCCCTGCATTTCTTTTGAAAGTTATTAATGTATTAAGTGTGGTTTGTTTTTGGTCATGTTTTAATCGTGTCTTTATCTGGTTCCTTCCGTGAGCCTTAAAGCCTGGGATTAAACATTAAGGATCTCATTTAATTTGCAGTTCTTATCTTATTTTGGGCAGAAATCCTCCTAAATCCTCCCGAATGAAATATCCTTCTTTGTGTTCACCTTTGAGCCTGTGTTTGAAACGTCCTGGTTTGTATTTCTGACCAGGTCCTTCTCGAAAAGAATAAATGTGAGCTGTGTTCGTTGCTTTGGTCACTTGTGAATGTTTTTGTCTCGGTGTGGGTTCATTCACATCTGCTCTGCCTCCATCTGTCGCTCTCATCCTCTTCACCTTCATGTCTCCTTCACTACATCCTTCGCTCTTCCTCTCGGCCTTCTTCCAAACAGATACTCCCCCTTTAAGCCTCATCTGTCCCTCTGGACTCTTCCTGGTCCACCTCTGCAGCCTCGTGCCACACGTTTCCTTTTATTCCTGCTGCTCGTAAAGATTCTCGTTTTAATTTGGCTCGGGTTTGACGCTGGAGCTGGATGTTGGGCTAAAAGTCTAAAACCCGGAGCAGAATGTGGCCCAGACGGTGACTGTGGTGCTCCGGCCAGAAAATCACTTCCTGTTTTTGAACTGTTGTCTGAAAAACAAGTGTTCTGCTTTGACTTTGTGGTTTAACAATAGTTCGAGTGACAAACGCCCAGATTTAAGCCCCGTGTCCCGTGTCCTGCAGATATCTACAGAAGCACTAAGACGTCCTGATTTAGTCCTTCCTGTTCCGAAGGTCTCTTTTTTTTTATCCAATCAGAGCTCAACCCAGGTGTAAAGACCAGAAGCACAGTGTCGATGGGATCAAAGGGTGGCACTGTTTTTTTGTTTTTTGTGAATAAAGCCTGTTAGAATTGTTTTGTGTTTTCTCCTTGGTTTTTGCAACTTTAATTCAAATTAAAAAGGATTAAATATGTTTTATAATTGATGGTTTGAATGAGGATTAAACCCAGAGTAAACCAGGACTAAGGCCTAAACCTGGATTATAAATCAGTCAGAAGCCAAAGCAGCACATTATTTTCTGTTTGTGATAAAAATGAAGGTTTACTCTAATAATGGAAACAAACTGGACACAAATACACTTAAAGTAAAACTACAACAGGAAAGAAACAGTGAAAACGTCTTCAGTGTAAACGATGCCGAGGGGCGCGTGTTTGCTGTGGTTTCTCGTTTGAAAAAGTCTCATTCATAACGCTTCTGTGAGAGAGAGGCAGAAGCTGATTGGCTGTAATCCTCTTAGCTCTGCTCCAGGCTCCAAACCTGCTCCAAACCCCGGAGTCAGCATCTCCCTGTGCGCCCGCCTCCTGCATCTGGAGCCCGGCCATGGCGCAGGACAGAGCGCGCGAACAGGT
Organism: Perccottus glenii; assembly: GCA_024416835.2. Classification (NCBI taxonomy): domain Eukaryota; kingdom Metazoa; phylum Chordata; class Actinopteri; order Gobiiformes; family Odontobutidae; genus Perccottus; species Perccottus glenii. The sequence goes on along the minus strand of CM044548.2, from coordinate 429,286 downwards.
GGGAAATACCGCTCTGTTACTCTCTTTAGGCTGTGTTTGTGAGCACCGTCACAGTTTGGACCAGGACACAACTGCAGCGGGAATAAAACCGTATTCACGCGTGGTTTAAAAGAACAGGTGTTTCTTTGTCTGGATTTGGATTAATTCAACTGTTGAGCGGAACAACCTGCCTTTCCTGAAGGAGACAAAACCCTCCTGCGGTGTTTAATAGTGTTTTTAAATCTGTCTAACTCCAGAATGTGACTTACAGGTAAATCAAAGTTCTCCTGGAAACCGTAGGTGAGTATAAAGTACAAGGCTTTATGTTTTTGTCTTTTTCTGCAGGTCACTGTCAAAAACCATCGGTCCAGACAGGTCCCAGACCGGGTCTAAACCAAGTCTAAATGAGGATTAAACCCAGAATAAAACCAGGACTAGAACAGGACTTAACCGGGACTGAGGCCTAAACTTGGATTCAATCTCAAATAAACCAAGAAATCTGGACTAAACCAGCGTCAGACCTGTACAAAACCTGGAAAATCCATTTCTAATCCTGGGCTACAGCAGCAGTATAAACCAAGACTGAACCAGGACTAAACCAGGACTAACCAGGACTTCAGACATGACTTGTACATAACTAAAGCAAATGAGATGTGGCCGTTTCCGAGAAGGAGACTTGGTTTAGTCCGGGTTTTGGTCTTTGTGGTCTGTGTGGTCCTGGTCTTGGTCTTTGCTCTGACTCTGAGACCCTCGCAGCAGGACCCGGTCAAGGTGGAAGTCCGGGACCTGGACCAGGACCTGGACCTGGACCAGGACGGGTCTGAACCTCCTCTGGTGATCACCGTGAACAGGACCGACATCCAGACCTGTGTTTATGTCGAAGACCCAAAACCAGAACCAGTCCCGACAGAACCACCTCCAACTGTGGGACCACTCATAAGGTAAGACCAGAACCAGGACTAAACCAGGACTAAACCAGGTCTAAACCAGGTCTAAACCAGGTCTAAACCAGGTCTAAACCAGGTCTAAACCAGGACTAAACCAGGACTAAACCAGGACTAAACCAGGAATAAACCAGGTCTAAACCAGGTCTAAACCAGGACTAAACCAGGAATAAACCAGGACTAAACAGGAATAAACCAGGTCTAAACCAGGACTAAACCAGGTCTAAACCAGGACTAAACCAGGAATAAACCAGGACTAAACAGGAATAAACCAGGTCTAAACCAGGACTAAACCAGGTCTAAACCAGGTCTAAACCAGGTCTAAACCAGGACTAAACCAGGGCTAAACCAGGACTAAGCCAGGACTAAACCAGGTCTAAACCAGGTCTAAACCAGGTCTAAACCAGGTCTAAACCAGGACTAAACCAGGACTAAACCAGGTCTAAACCAGGTCTAAACCAGGACTAAACCAGGTCTAAACCAGGTCTAAACCAGGTCTAAACCAGGACTAAACCAGGTCTAAACCAGGTCTAAAGCAGGTCTAAACCAGGACTAAACCAGGACTAAACCAGGAATAAACCAGGTCTAAACCAGGACTAAACCAGGTCTAAACCAGGTCTAAACCAGGGCTAAACCAGGGCTAAACCAGGACTAAGCCAGGACTAAACCAGGTCTAAACCAGGTCTAAACCAGGTCTAAACCAGGTCTAAACCAGGACTAAACCAGGACTAAACCAGGTCTAAACCAGGTCTAAACCAGGACTAAACCAGGTCTAAACCAGGTCTAAACCAGGTCTAAACCAGGTCTAAACCAGGACTAAACCAGGTCTAAACCAGGTCTAAACCAGGACTAAACCAGGTCCAAATCAGGTCTAAACCAGGTCTAAACCAGGACTAAACCAGGTCCAAACCAGGTCTAAACCAGGTCTAAACCAGGTCTAAACCAGGACTAAACCAGGTCTAAACCAGGTCTAAACCAGGACTAAACCAGGTCCAAATCAGGTCTAAACCAGGTCTAAACCAGGTCTAAACCAGGACTAAACCAGGTCTAAACCAGGACTAAACCAGGTCTAAACCAGGTCTAAACCAGGACTAAACCAGGACTAAACCAGGTCTAAACCAGGTCTAAACCAGGTCTAAACCAGGACTAAGCCAGGACTAAACCAGGTCTAAACCAGGTCTAAACCAGGTCTAAACCAGGACTAAACCAGGTCTAAACCAGGTCTAAACCAGGACTAAACCAGGTCCAAATCAGGTCTAAACCAGGTCTAAACCAGGACTAAACCAGGTCCAAACCAGGTCTAAACCAGGTCTAAACCAGGTCTAAACCAGGACTAAACCAGGTCTAAACCAGGTCTAAACCAGGACTAAACCAGGTCCAAATCAGGTCTAAACCAGGTCTAAACCAGGTCTAAACCAGGACTAAACCAGGTCTAAACCAGGTCTAAACCAGGTCTAAACCAGGTCTAAACCAGGACTAAACCAGGTCTAAACCAGGACTAAACCAGGTCTAAACCAGGTCTAAACCAGGACTAAACCAGGTCCAAATCAGGTCTAAACCAGGTCTAAACCAGGTCTAAACCAGGACTAAACCAGGTCTAAACCAGGTCTAAACCAGGTCTAAACCAGGTCTAAACCAGGACTAAACCAGGTCCAAATCAGGTCTAAACCAGGTCTAAACCAGGTCTAAACCAGGACTAAACCAGGTCTAAACCAGGTCTAAACCAGGTCTAAACCAGGTCTAAACCAGGACTAAACCAGGTCTAAACCAGGACTAAACCAGGTCTAAACCAGGTCTAAACCAGGTCTAAACCAGGACTAAACCAGGTCTAAACCAGGTCTAAACCAGGACTAAACCAGGACTAAACCAGGAATAAACCAGGTCTAAACCAGGTCTAAACCAGGTCTAAACCAGGACTAAACCAGGTCTAAACCAGGTCTAAACCAGGTCTAAACCAGGTCTAAACCAGGACTAAACCAGGTCTAAACCAGGACTAAACCAGGTCTAAACCAGGTCTAAACCAGGTCTAAACCAGGACTAAACCAGGTCTAAACTAGGTCTAAACCAGGACTAAACCAGGTCTAAACCAGGTCTAAACCAGGTCTAAACCAGGTCTAAACCAGGTCTAAACCAGGACTAAACCAGGTCTAAACCAGGACTAAACCAGGTCTAAACCAGGTCTAAACTAGGTCTAAACCAGGACTAAACCAGGTCTAAACCAGGTCTAAACCAGGTCTAAACCAGGTCTAAACCAGGACTAAACCAGGTCTAAACCAGGACTAAACCAGGTCTAAACCAGGTCTAAACCAGGTCTAAACCAGGTCTAAACCAGGTCTAAACTAGGTCTAAACCAGGACTAAACCAGGTCTAAACCAGGTCTAAACCAGGTCTAAACCAGGTCTAAACCAGGTCTAAACCAGGTCTAAACCAGGTCTAAACCAGGTCTAAACCAGGACTAAACCAGGTCTAAACCAGGACTAAACCAGGTCTAAACCAGGACTAAACCAGGTCTAAACCAGGTCTAAACCAGGTCTAAACCAGGTCTAAACCAGGACTAAACCAGGTCTAAACCAGGACTAAACCAGGTCTAAACCAGGACTAAACCAGGTCTAAACCAGGTCTAAACCAGGACTAAACCAGGTCTAAACCAGGACTAAACCAGGTCTAAACCAGGACTAAACCAGGTCTAAACCAGGACTAAACCAGGTCCAAATCAGGTCTAAACCAGGTCTAAACCAGGTCTAAACCAGGTCTAAACAAGGACTAAACCAGGTCTAAACCAGGACTAAACCAGGTCTAAACCAGGAATAAACCAGGTCTAAACCAGGTCTAAACCAGGTCTAAACCAGGACTAAACCAGGTCTAAACCAGGTCTAAACCAGGTCTAAACCAGGTCTAAACCAGGACTAAACCAGGTCTAAACCAGGACTAAACCAGGTCTAAACCAGGTCTAAACCAGGTCTAAACCAGGACTAAACCAGGTCTAAATCAGGTCTAAACCAGGTCTAAACCAGGACTAAACCAGGTCTAAATCAGGTCTAAACCAGGTCTAAACCAGGACTAAACCAGGTCTAAACCAGGTCTAAACCAGGACTAAACCAGGTCCAAATCAGGTCTAAACCAGGTCTAAACCAGGACTAAACCAGGTCCAAACCAGGTCTAAACCAGGTCTAAACCAGGTCTAAACCAGGACTAAACCAGGTCTAAACCAGGACTAAACCAGGTCTAAACCAGGTCTAAACCAGGACTAAACCAGGTCCAAATCAGGTCTAAACCAGGTCTAAACCAGGACTAAACCAGGTCCAAACCAGGTCTAAACCAGGTCTAAACCAGGACTAAACCAGGACTAAACCAGGAATAAACCAGGTCTAAACCAGGTCTAAACCAGGTCTAAACCAGGACTAAACCAGGTCTAAACCAGGTCTAAACCAGGTCTAAACCAGGACTAAACCAGGTCTAAACCAGGACTAAACCAGGTCTAAACCAGGTCTAAACCAGGACTAAACCAGGTCTAAACCAGGACTAAACCAGGTCTAAACCAGGTCTAAACCAGGACTAAACCAGGTCTAAACCAGGTCCAAATCAGGTCCAAATCAGGTCTAAACCAGGTCTAAACCAGGACTAAACCAGGTCTAAACCAGGTCTAAACCAGGTCTAAACCAGGTCTAAACCAGGACTAAACCAGGTCTAAACCAGGTCTAAACCAGTCTCAGCCCCGGTTTATCCCGGTCTCAGCCCGTCTCTGGTCTTGTCCACAGGACGGGGGACTACCCTGAGGACCTGTTCTCGTTGGAGCAGCGGCGTCGGGGCTGGGTCCTGCTCCATGTTTTGGGGATGACCTACATGTTCGTGGCTCTGGCCATCGTCTGTGATGAGTTCTTCGTCCCGGCGCTGGGGGTCATCACGGACACGCTGCAGATCTCTGACGACGTGGCGGGGGCCACCTTCATGGCGGCCGGCGGTTCTGCTCCTGAACTCTTCACGTCATTAATCGGAGTTTTCATTTCTCACAGTAACATCGGGATCGGGACCATCGTGGGCTCGGCCGTCTTCAACATCCTCTTCGTGATCGGGATGTGTGCCATTTTCTCTCGGGAGATGCTGTACTTGACGTGGTGGCCTCTTTTTCGGGACGTGAGCTTCTACATCCTGGACTTGGTGATGCTGATTGTGTTTTTTCTGGACAATGCCATCCAGTGGTGGGAGAGCCTGATGCTGGTGATGGGATATGTCTCTTATGTGACGTTTATGAAGTTTAACGCCTGCATCGAGGAAACGGTGAAGACGCACTTGAACAAACACAAGAACGTGGTCAAAGTGTGGACGACAGAGCAGCACGACAAGGTCAGTTTGTGTTTTGTGAAGATGCTGTGGTGTAAACTCAGAGGCAGGCCGGAGACTCGACTAAAGAAGCTCCTGGTAAAGTGTCAACATGCCAATGATTTATGGGATTTACAGTTGTTTCGACCGATTAAACGAAGAAACATTTCTCTGAAGTCAAATGGAAAGTGTAGATTTTGACAGAAACCCATAAAAATGAAATGCCCTTTCAACCTTTGGTCAGATAATGCCCGGGTTTAAAGACCACTTTTTCTAAGGTTTTGTAAATAAGTCAAAGTTTTTCTCCAAAACACTAAAACATTCCTCCAAACTGAAGTTTAGAGCTGATCGTAAACTTTTAGCTCCGACTTCAGCGTCAGAACGACCGTTATCTCCGCCTCGTTAAACATTACAGGATTTGATTGACAGTATTTGTCTCGATCCCTAAAAGTCTTATTTTTACTTTAAATATTGTACCCTTTAGTTTTATTTTGTTGTTTGATCATAACTAAATGATTTCTTTTGAAGAAGAAAATAAACTAACTCACTCGGTCTCGGCTGTGTCGGACTGAGTCTGGACCTGGACTAAGTCTGGACCTGGTCTAAGTCTGGGCCTGGTCTAACTCTGGACCTGATCTAAGTCTGGACCTGGTCTAAGTCTGGACCTGGTCTAAGACTGGACCTGGTCTAAGTCTGGACCTGGTCTAACTCTGGACCTGGTCTAAGTCTGGACCTGGACTAAGTCTGGACCTGGTCTAACTCTGGACCTGGTCTAACTCTGGACCTGGTCTAAGACTGGACCTGGTCTAAGTCTGGACCTGGTCTAACTCTGGACCTGGTCTAAGTCTGGACCTGGTCTAACTCTGGACCTGGACTAAGTCTGGGCCTGGTCTAAGTCTGGGCCTGGTCTAAGTCTGGACCTGGTCTAACTCTGGACCTGGTCTAAGTCTGGACCTGGTCTAAGACTGGACCTGGTCTAAGTCTGGACCTGGACTAAGTCTGGACCTGGTCTAACTCTGGACCTGGTCTAAGACTGGACCTGGTCTAAGTCTGGACCTGGTCTAACTCTGGACCTGGTCTAAGTCTGGACCTGGTCTAACTCTGGACCTGGTCTAAGTCTGGGCCTGGTCTAAGTCTGGACCTGATCTAAGTCTGGACCTGGTCTAACTCTGGACCTGGTCTAAGTCTGGACCTGGTCTAAGTCTGGGCCTGGTCTAAGTCTGGACCTGGTCTAAGTCTGGGCCTGGTCTAAGTCTGGACCTGGTCTAAGTCTGGGCCTGGTCTAAGTCTGGACCTGGTCTAAGTCTGGACCTGGTCTAAGTCTGGTTTTTGTTACAATATTGATAAAGAGAGTTTATGGATGAAATATTTCCAGCTGAATGGAGGATTGTGTTTGAGGTGAGCAGAGGAACAATGGAGCTGTGTCTGTTCGTTTGATGAGACGCAGGTGTCCTTTGATTTGAACAGAAACAGGTGTCGGCCAAAGACCACACTCCAGCTCCGTCCCGGGTTCAGACCTGTTCTCACTTAGTCCTGGGTTTTGTCTTGGGTTTGTGTTGGTTTACCAGATTCAAACTTACTTTAGTCTAATCCAGGTCTAAACCAGGACTGAACCGGGTCTAAACCAGGTCTAAACCAGGACTGAACCGGGTCTAAACCAGGACTTATCATTATTACTCTGTTTTTACAGGTGATAGAAGTGCCCCCTCCACCCCCACCTGCCCCAGTCCCAGCTCCGCCTCCACCTCCAGCTCCAGCTCCGGTCCCAAAACCTGAAGAAAAGCCCAGACCAGAACCTCAGAGCCCAAAGACCATGTGTCCACCTGAACCCTCAGAGGACAAAGGACGTCTCAGGGTGAGAGTTCTGTGGAGCTTCTCAGCCCCAGTTCAATAAATCATGTCTCAAACGGGAAAAACCTTGTCTGGAATACAACCTCCCTCAGATGCACACAGAGAGCTAATGAAAGAAGCTTTTCTTAAAATCAATCATAAACAGGTTTAGGTTCTCTCTTTCTCGACTGCACCTGGAGGCTTCCCTGCTCATGGCTCTCAGACCGGTGCTAAAGATACTGGAGAGTGGAAATATGATTTTGCTTAGGGCCCTCAAAATGGTAACCACAGCCTGTGCAAGTTGGATTTACTGCAACAAAAGTGTTAACATACGGAGGAGAATAATAAACAATTAAAACCATTGAATAAATAAATAAATCTCCATAAATAATGTGCAGATGTGACAGATTGTTCATCAGTGAAGCAGCAGCTGTTCTTAAAGCTGGATCAGCGACGTCCGCATGAATAAGTGACGTGTGTTTGTTGTAGGTGCGTCCGGTTCTGCAGCGAGGCGGCAGCACAGCCTCTCTCCACAACACTTCAATGAGAAACACCATCTTCCAACTGATGATCCACACTCTGGACCCGCTCAGAGAGGGTAAGACCAGACCTGGACCCAACCGGGACTGAACCAGGACACATGGTCACATAACCCTAACCCGACTGTAGTGACTGGAGACTTTAGACACAGCCCTAGCATTAACAGGAATCATTATTGTACACAAGGCACGGGACAGTATCAGGTGTGGACTACAGGTGAGAGCTGAGCTAGAACCTGGCACATACTATTTCTTTGTATGAGGTTAATGTTATGTTGTGTTGTCCCTGTTTAAATAAATCATTCAAAATGTCACAGTATTTAAACCATAAAAAACGTTACATGATGCTTTTGTAATAGCAGCTGATGAGTCAAGAGCATAAAGTAAAAGAAGCTTCTTTGTGTTAATGTAACTTACCAACCAATAAAAATATCGCATTCGGTGAAAAATACAGGAAGTAAATTTCGTGTTTCGCTCAAAAGCCAAATAAATAGAACATTGTGGAAAAGTGATTAAAGCCCTGCCTTAAGGCACTACATGTATTTATTCAAACAGTCGATGGTCCTGGTGAATCTGTAATGTCGTGACTGTGATAGTTTTCCTCTCGGTTATAATCTGATCGCGTCACATGCCGGGTCCCGGGCCCCAGTCCCTCTCAGACTGTTCTCAGAGGTGTTACGTCTGCATGTGACCGTGTTGTCCCTGGTTCACGGTGTGTGTTTCTAATCAGCTTTCACAGACGGATAAAAGCTGATCCGAGCCCACTGAGCTTTATCTGAGGCATGCTGTAACATATCAACATCTGTCTGAACAAATGTCACTCCAACAATGTGCATCAACCTCCTGTTTAGGGATTTAAGGTTTTAGGCCCAATCCCATTTCCTCCTCTGAGCCCGTCCCGTTGGGTTTTACGCGGTTTTTACTCGGTTTTACTCGCTTACATTGAGATCCAAGTTCTCTTTTAGATCCGAGAGGAAGGGCTACAGACCCCTCCAAACAGAGATTTTCAGGGACCACACTTCAAATTAAAGGGGTTAGAAATTACCCAGAATACAGTGCGTTCACCGGCTCCACGGCTGAGAAAGAGGTGTAACTAATTTCTGCTTTAATAAAGATGATTAAAGAAGACCAGTTTAATGTTCCTTTAATCTTGAACTCATATATGATCTGTTTTCTCCTCAAAAGGTTTCTGAAAAATGTCTGTTTGCTAACGTTAGGGTCACATCGACAGGTTTAGAGTGACCATACGTCCCGATTTATCCTCACTTGAATTGATTTAATGTCCGACTGTGGAGCTGTTTCCTCAGGTTTAGGTTTAAAAGGCTTTGTTAAACAGAAGAATAAAATACAGACAGACCTTTGACCCAAACATGTCACATTTATTTCTCCCTTTTATACATGTTTTGTTTTGAAGTTACCCTGAGTTTGAACTGAAAGGCTTTAATTTTAGTTGCTGTGTCTGACCAATCAGAGCCGGCGTTTAACGGTGATGTCACAGCAGGGCCCAGAAGAGGTAAGGCTCGGTGTCGTTCGTGTTTGTGGAGTCCGTCTGTCTCGCTGTGAAGACGTGTCCTGTATCTGAACAAAATCGTTTTGTGAGAAATGCTCTTTATTTCAGTGAGAAACAGAGTTAAAGCAGTGAGCGTCCCGTTAACAGAGCGAACACTGCTCTCTGAAGGTGAGCTGCCTGTTTAGAATAGAATCTCTTTTATTTATTTACATTTGTTCTATTTTTACTCATGGATCAAATGAAGCCATTGTATTTCTGTGCAAACTTAGTGAAAATACTTATTTAAAAAAGACTGTGACAAAATTAGTTTATTTATTTATTTATTTATTTACTGTACTTCTCCTTCAGATGTCCTCTGGACTCGGTCTGTCCTCTCTCTGGACTCAGTCTGTCCTCTCTGGACTCAGTCTGTCCTCTCTGGACTCAGTCTGTCCTCTCTGGACTCGGTCTGTCCTCTCTCTGGACTCAGTCTGTCCTCTCTCTGGACTCAGTCTGTCCTCTCTGGACTCAGTCTGTCCTCTCTGGACTCAGTCTGTCCTCTCTGGACTCGGTCTGTCCTCTCTCTGGACTCAGTCTGTCCTCTCTGGACTCAGTCTGTCCTCTCTGGACTCAGTCTGTCCTCTCTCTGGACTCAGTCTGTCCTCTCTCTGGACTCAGTCTGTCCTCTCTCTGGACTCAGTCTGTCCTCTCTCTGGACTCAGTCTGTCCTCTCTGGACTCAGTCTGTCCTCTCTGGACTCGGTCTGTCCTCTCTCTGGACTCAGTCTGTCCTCTCTGGACTCAGTCTGTCCTCTCTGGACTCAGTCTGTCCTCTCTCTGGACTCAGTCTGTCCTCTCTCTGGACTCGGTCTGTCCTCTCTCTGGACTCAGTCTGTCCTCTCTCTGGACTCAGTCTGTCCTCTCTGGACTCAGTCTGTCTCTCTCTGGACTCAGTCTGTCCTCTCTGGACTCAGTCTGTCCTCTCTCTGGACTCAGTCTGTCCTCTCTGGACTCAGTCTGTCCTCTCTGGACTCAGTCTGTCCTCTCTCTGGACTCAGTCTGTCCTCTCTGGACCCAGTCTGTCCTCTCTGGACTAAGTCTGTCCTCTCAGGACTCAGTCTGTCCTCTCTGGACTCAGTCTGTCCTCTCTGGACTCGGTCTGTCCTCTCTGGACTCAGTCTGTCCTCTCTCTGGACTCAGTCTGTCCTCTCTGGACTCAGTCTGTCCTCTCTGGACTCAGTCTGTCCTCTCTCTGGACTCAGTCTCTCCTCTCTGGACTCAGTCTGTCCTCTCTGGACTCGGTCTGTCCTCTCTCTGGACTCAGTCTGTCCTCTCTGGACTCGGTCTGTCCTCTCTCTGGACTCAGTCTCTCCTCTCTGGACTCAGTCTGTCCTCTCTGGACTCGGTCTGTCCTCTCTGGACTCAGTCTGTCCTCTCTCTGGACTCAGTCTCTCCTCTCTGGACTCAGTCTGTCCTCTCTGGACTCGGTCTGTCCTCTCTGGACTCAGTCTGTCCTCTCTCTGGACTCAGTCTGTCCTCTCTGGACTCGGTCTGTCCTCTCTCTGGACTCAGTCTCTCCTCTCTGGACTCAGTCTGTCCTCTCTGGACTCAGTCTGTCCTCTCTGGACTCAGTCTGTCCTCTCTGGACTCAGTCTGTCCTCTCTCTGGACTCGGTCTGTCCTCTTTCTGGACTCAGTCTGTCCTCTCTCTGGACTCAGTCTGTCCTCTCTCTGGACTCAGTCTGTCCTCTCTCTGGACTCGGTCTGTCCTCTCTCTGGACTCAGTCTGTCCTCTCTGGACTCAGTCTGTCCTCTCTCTGGACTCAGTCTGTCCTCTCTGGACTCAGTCTGTCCTCTCTCTGGACTCGGTCTGTCCTCTCTGGACTCAGTCTGTCCTCTCTCTGGACTCAGTCTGTCCTCTCTGGACTCGGTCTGTCCTCTCTCTGGACTCAGTCTGTCCTCTCTCTGGACTCGGTCTGTCCTCTCTCTGGACTCAGTCTGTCCTCTCTGGACTCAGTCTGTCCTCTCTCTGGACTCAGTCTGTCCTCTCTGGACTCAGTCTGTCCTCTCTCTGGACTCGGTCTGTCCTCTCTGGACTAAGTCTGTCCTCTCTGGACTCAGTCTGTCCTCTCTCTGGACTCAGTCTGTCCTCTGTGGACGAGGACACACTGTGGGACAATAAAGGAGCAGAGGCCACATAAATTTAATTAATTTAATTAATTAAATTAATTAATAAATACATTATTTTACTCAGTGCATCTTTGAGTGGATTTGTATTTTGTTGCAGCTGCAAACACATGAAGGATTAGCCAGTTCTGAGATCATTTAAAACGGTCCAGACTGAACTGAGCAGGTTTCTGTGGAAGGCTTCCTCTTGAGGCAGAAACACTGAAGTGGTGCTGGTTCTTTCCAATCAGTCAGAGCCAGTAAGAGGTTTGTGAAGAAGAGCGGAACGAGCCAATCAGAACGAGCGCTCTGAAGAGGAGCCAATCAGAGCCGGGATTAACTCACGAGTGTTTAGCTCCACTTCAATCACAGCAGCTCTGAATAATAATAACAACTTGAGCTTCAGTTTTCAGTGGGTTTATCTGAGTGCTACACAAGACGTGATCAGAATTTGGATTCCATGTTTGTTCATTAACATGTCTGTGTGAATCTGTCGATGAAAGATAGTGTTATTAGAGCTGTGTGTGGTTCTTATCTCGTTCAGACAGAGACCAGGTCGAAGCAGAGCCGTCCACGTCTCAGCCTCAAAAACCAGACCAAAAAATCCCAGAGCATCCGAGTGAGACTGAGGTAAAAACCAGGACTAAACCAGGACTAAACCAGGACTAAACCAGGACTAAACCAGGACTAAACCAGGTCTAAACCAGGACTAAACCAGGACTAAACCAGGACTAAACCAGGACTAAACCAGGTCTAAACCAGGACTAAACCAGGACTAAACCAGGACTAAACCAGGACTAAACCAGGTCTAAACCAGGACTAAACCAGGACTAAACCAGGTCTAAACCAGGACTAAACCAGGACTAAATTGAGACTATGGTGTGAAAACTGTGGGTCGAGTTTTAAAACACATTGAAGACGAGTGCTGACCTTTAAGTCTCGGGGCCTTTGTGTCCAGGTCCCACAGAGGTCAGAGTTGAGTGGGGACAGCGGCAGCAGCCGCTCTTCTTCCACTAATGATGAAGATGAAGGTGATGAGTGTGAGGATGAAGAGGAGGCTGCAGAGGAGGAAGAGGACAGTGAGCCTCTGTCGCTGCAGTGGCCCCAGACCCCGACCAAACAGGCCTCGTACCTGTTTCTGTTGCCCATAGTCTTCCCTCTGTGGCTCACTCTGCCCGACGTCCGCAACACGGTCAGAATTTAGTCAGTCGTCCAAAATGAAGAGAGGTCGCCATAAAAATCGATAGTTGAGCTAAAATACTTATTCTCAGATTAGACAACATGCATTTGTATTATTTTATTTTGTTTCTTTTGGGAATTTTGCTCAATAGCACCACTTTTTAATTTCCAGCTGTTCATATTTAGTTTTCTGATCATGTGACCTGTTCTTTCAGGCGTCCAGGAGGTTCTTTGTTGTGACGTTTCTCGGCTCCATTTTGTGGATCGGGGTCTTCTCTTACCTCATGGTGTGGTGGGCTCATCAGGTGAGGTCTTTATGTGTGGTTTGAGGTCTAAACCAGGTCTAAACCAGGTCTAACCCAGGACTGAACCAGGACTAAACCAGGTCTAAACCAGGTCTAAACCGGGGCTAAACCAGGGCTAAACCAGGGCTAAACCAGGGCTAAACCAGGACTAAACCAGGACTAAACCAGGACTAAACCAGGTCTAAACCACGTCTAAACCGGGTCTAAACCAGGTCTAAACCAGGTCTAAACCAGGTCTAAACCCGGTCTAAACCCGGTCTAAAGCAGGTCTAAAGCAGGTCTAAACCAGGTCTAAACCAGGTCTAAACCAGGTCTAAAGCAGGTCTAAACCAGGTCTAAACCAGGTCTAAACCAGGTCTAAACCAGGTCTAAACCAGGACTAAACCAGGTCTAAACCACGTCTAAACCGGGTCTAAACCAGGTCTAAAGCAGGTCTAAACCAGGTCTAAACCAGGTCTAAACCTGGTCTAAACCAGGTCTAAACCAGGTCTAAACCAGGTCTAAACCAGGTCTAAACCAGGACTAAACCAGGTCTAAACCACGTCTAAACCGGGTCTAAACCAGGTCTAAACCTGGTCTAAACCAGGTCTAAACCAGGTCTAAACCAGGTCTAAACCAGGTCTAAACCAGGACTAAACCAGGTCTAAACCACGTCTAAACCGGGTCTAAACCGGGTCTAAACCAGGTCTAAACCGGGTCTAAACCAGGGCTAAACCGGGTCTAAACCGGGTCTAAACCACGTCTAAACCGGGTCTAAACCAGGTCTAAACCAGGTCTAAACCAAGTCTAAACCGGGTCTAAACCAGGTCTAAACCAGGTCTAAACCAGGTCTAAACCAGGTCTAAACCAGGACTAAACCAGGACTAAACCAGGTCTAAACCAGGTCTAAACCAGGTCTAAACCCGGTCTAAACCCGGTCTAAACCAGGTCTAAACCAGGTCTAAAGCAGGTCTAAACCAGGTCTAAACCCGGTCTAAACCCGGTCTAAACCAGGTCTAAAGCAGGTCTAAACCAGGACTAAACCAGGTCTAAACCAGGTCTAAACCCGGTCTAAACCAGGTCTAAACCAGGTCTAAACCAGGTCTAAACCAGGTCTAAACCAGGTCTAAACCAAGTCTAAACCAGGTCTAAACCAGGTCTAAACCAGGTCTAAACCAGGTCTAAACCGGGTCTAAACCAGGTCTAAACCAAGTCTAAACCAGGTCTAAACCGGGTCTAAACCAGGTCTAAACCGGGTCTAAACCAGGTCTATACCAGGTCTAAACCCGGTCTAAACCAGGTCTAAACCGGGTCTAAACCAGGTCTAAACCGGGTCTAAACCAGGTCTATACCGGGTCTAAACCAGGTCTAAACCGGGTCTAAACCAGGTCTAAACCGGGTCTAAACCGGGTCTATACCAGGTCTAAACCCGGTCTAAACCAGGTCTAAACCGGGTCTAAACCAGGTCTAAACCGGGTCTAAACCAGGTCTAAACCGGGTCTAAACCAGGTCTAAACCAGGTCTAAACCAGGTCTAAACCGGGTCTAAACCAGGTCTATACCGGGTCTAAACCAGGTCTAAACCGGGTCTAAACCAGGTCTATACCGGGTCTAAACCAGGTCTAAACCGGGTCTAAACCAGGTCTATACCGGGTCTAAACCAGGTCTAAACCGGGTCTAAACCGGGTCTAAACCAGGTCTATACCGGGTCTAAACCAGGTCTAAACCAGGTCTAAACCAGGTCTAAACCAGGACAAAACCAGGTCTAAACCAGGTCTAAACCAGGACTAAACCAGGACTAAACCAGGTCTAAACCAGGGCTAAACCAGGTCTAAACCGGGTCTAAACCAGGTCTAAACCAGGACTAAACCAGGTCTAAACCAGGTCTAAACCGGGTCTAAACCAGGTCTAAACCAGGTCTAAACCACGTCTAAACCGGGTCTAAACCAGGTCTAAACCGGGTCTAAACCAGGTCTAAACCAGGTCTAAACCAGGTCTAAACCAGGTCTAAACCAGGGCTAAACCAGGTCTAAACCAGGTCTAAACCAGGTCTAAACCAGGTCTAAACCAGGTCTAAACCAGGTCTAAACCAGGTCTAAACCAGGTCTAAACCAGGTCTAAACCAGGTCTAAACCAGGTCTAAACCAGGTCTAAACCAGGTCTAAACCAGGTCTAAACCAGGTCTAAACCAGGTCTAAACCAGGTCTAAACCAGGTCTAAACCACGTCTAAACCGGGTCTAAACCAGGTCTAAACCAGGTCTAAACCAGGACTAAACCAGGACTAAAGCGGGTCTAAACCGGGTCTAAACCGGGTCTAAACCAGGTCTAAACCAGGTCTAAACCAGGTCTAAACCAGGTCTAAACCAGGTCTAAACCAGGACTAAACCAGGACTAAACCAGGTCTAAACCGGGTCTATACCGGGTCTAAACCGGGTCTAAACCAGGTCTAAACCAGGTCTAAACCAGGACTAAACCAGGGCTAAACCAGGTCTAAACCAGGTCTAAACCAGGTCTAAACCGGGTCTAAACCAGGTCTATACCGGGTCTAAACCAGGTCTAAACCGGGTCTAAACCAGGTCTAAACCAGGTCTAAACCAGGTCTAAACCGGGGCTAACCCAGGACTGAACCAGGACTAAACCAGGTCTAAACCAGGGCTAAACCAGGGCTAAACCAGGGCTAAACCAGGGCTAAACCAGGACTAAACCAGGACTAAACCAGGACTAAACCAGGTCTAAACCACGTCTAAACCGGGTCTAAACCAGGTCTAAACCAGGTCTAAACCAGGTCTAAACCCGGTCTAAACCCGGTCTAAAGCAGGTCTAAAGCAGGTCTAAACCAGGTCTAAACCAGGTCTAAACCAGGTCTAAAGCAGGTCTAAACCAGGTCTAAACCAGGTCTAAACCAGGTCTAAACCAGGTCTAAACCAGGACTAAACCAGGTCTAAACCACGTCTAAACCGGGTCTAAACCAGGTCTAAAGCAGGTCTAAACCAGGTCTAAACCAGGTCTAAACCTGGTCTAAACCAGGTCTAAACCAGGTCTAAACCAGGTCTAAACCAGGTCTAAACCAGGACTAAACCAGGTCTAAACCAGGTCTAAACCGGGTCTAAACCAGGTCTAAACCAGGTCTAAACCAGGTCTAAACCAGGTCTAAACCAGGTCTGGTCTAAACCAGGACTAAACCAGGTCTAAACCGGGTCTAAACCGGGTCTAAACCAGGTCTAAACCGGGTCTAAACCGGGTCTAAACCAGGGCTAAACCGGGTCTAAACCAGGTCTAAACCACGTCTAAACCGGGTCTAAACCAGGTCTAAACCAGGTCTAAACCAAGTCTAAACCAGGTCTAAACCAGGTCTAAACCAGGTCTAAACCAGGTCTAAACCAGGTCTAAACCAGGACTAAACCAGGACTAAACCAGGTCTAAACCAGGTCTAAACCCGGTCTAAACCCGGTCTAAACCAGGTCTAAACCAGGTCTAAAGCAGGTCTAAACCAGGTCTAAACCCGGTCTAAACCCGGTCTAAACCAGGTCTAAAGCAGGTCTAAACAGGACTAAACCAGGTCTAAACCAGGTCTAAACCCGGTCTAAACCAGGTCTAAACCAGGTCTAAACCAGGTCTAAACCAGGTCTAAACCAGGTCTAAACCAAGTCTAAACCAGGTCTAAACCAGGTCTAAACCAGGTCTAAACCAGGTCTAAACCGGTCTAAACCAGGTCTAAACCAAGTCTAAACCAGGTCTAAACCGGGTCTAAACCAGGTCTAAACCGGGTCTAAACCAGGTCTATACCGGGTCTAAACCCGGTCTAAACCAGGTCTAAACCGGGTCTAAACCAGGTCTAAACCGGGTCTAAACCAGGTCTATACCGGGTCTAAACCAGGTCTAAAGCGGTCTAAACCAGGTCTAAACCGGGTCTAAACCAGGTCTATACCAGGTCTAAACCGGTCTAAACCAGGTCTAAACCGGGTCTAAACCAGGTCTAAACCGGGTCTAAACCAGGTCTATACCGGGTCTAAACCGGGTCTAAACCAGGTCTAAACCGGGTCTAAACCAGGTCTATACCGGTCTAAACCAGGTCTAAACCGGGTCTAAACCAGGTCTATACCGGGTCTAAACCAGGTCTAAACCGGGTCTAAACCAGGTCTATACCGGGTCTAAACCAGGTCTAAACCGGGTCTAAACCGGGTCTAAACCAGGTCTATACCGGGTCTAAACCAGGTCTAAACCAGGTCTAAACCAGGTCTAAACCAGGACAAAACCAGGTCTAAACCAGGTCTAAACCAGGACTAAACCAGGACTAAACCAGGGCTAAACCAGGGCTAAACCAGGTCTAAACCGGGTCTAAACCAGGTCTAAACCAGGACTAAACCAGGTCTAAACCGGGTCTAAACCGGGTCTAAACCGAGTCTAAACCAGGTCTAAACCACGTCTAAACCGGGTCTAAACCAGGTCTAAACCGGGTCTAAACCAGGTCTAAACCAGGTCTAAACCAGGTCTAAACCAGGTCTAAACCAGGTCTAAACCGGGTCTAAACCAGGTCTAAACCAGGTCTAAACCAGGTCTAAACCAGGGCTAAACCAGGTCTAAACCAGGTCTAAACCAGGTCTAAACCGGGTCTACACCAGGTCTAAACCGGGTCTAAACCGGGTCTAAACCGGGTCTAAACCAGGTCTAAACCAGGTCTAAACCACGTCTAAACCGGGTCTAAACCAGGTCTAAACCAGGTCGAAACCAGGACTAAACCAGGACTAAAGCAGGTCTAAACCGGGTCTAAACCGGGTCTATACCGGGTCTAAACCAGGTCTAAACCAGGTCTAAACCAGGTCTAAACCAGGACTAAACCAGGACTAAACCAGGTCTAAACCGGGTCTATACCGGGTCTAAACCGGGTCTAAACCAGGTCTAAACCAGGTCTAAACCAGGACTAAACCAGGGCTAAACCAGGTCTAAACCAGGTCTAAACCAGGTCTAAACCGGGTCTAAACCAGGTCTATACCGGGTCTAAACCAGGTCTAAACCGGGTCTAAACCAGGTCTAAACCAGGTCTAAACCAGGTCTAAACCAGGTCTATACCGGGTCTAAACCGGGTCTAAACCGGGTCTAAACCAGGTCTAAACCAGGTCTAAACCAGGTCTAAACCAGGTCTAAACCAGGACTAAACCAGGACTAAACCAGGTCTAAACCAGGGCTAAACCAGGTCTAAACCAGGTCTAAACCAGGTCTAAACCGGGTCTAAACCAGGTCTATACCGGGTCTAAACCAGGTCTAAACCAGGTCTAAACCAGGTCTAAACCGGGTCTAAACCGGGTCTAAACCAGGTCTAAACCAGGTCTAAACCGGGTCTAAACCGGGTCTAAACCGGGTCTAAACCGGGGCTAAACCAGGTCTAAACCAGGTCTAAACCGGGTCTAAACCGGGTCTAAACCGGGTCTAAACCGGGTCTAAACCGGGTCTAAACCAGGTCTAAACCGGGTCTAAACCGGGTCTAAACCGGGTCTAAACCAGGTCTAAACCAGGTCTAAACCAGGTCTAAACCGGGTCTAAACCAGGTCTAAACCACGTCTAAACCGGGTCTAAACCAGGTCTAAACCAGGTCTAAACCAGGTCTAAACCGGGTCTAAACCGGGTCTAAACCAGGTCTAAACCAGGTCTAAACCAGGACTAAACCAGGACTAAAGCAGGTCTAAACCAGGTCTAAACCAGGTCTAAACCAGGTCTAAACCAGAACCCTAGACTCTGCGTTGACAGTACGTCTCATGAACAGTCGGTGTTGGAACATGTCACTGAACCAAACAAAGTCAAACAGTTTTCATCCATAATATAAACCATAAAACTGAAACATTTAAACCTGCTTAAATCCTGGTTTAGACCTGGTTAAGTCTTGGTTTAGCTCTGGTTTCAGTCTTGGTTTTGTGTCCTGTGTCCATCCCCAGGTCGGAGAGACAGTGGGTATCTCGGAGGAGATCATGGGGCTGACCATCCTCGCTGCCGGGACGTCCATCCCAGACCTGATCACCAGCGTCATCGTGGCCCGTAAAGGACTGGGCGACATGGCCGTGTCCAGCTCCGTGGGCAGCAACATCTTCGACATCACTGTGGGGTGAGAAGAATAGTGTTTAGAGCCAGACTCACTCCGTTTTAGACAAACACACATTTTGAGTCATGTTTGTCAGTTCTGTTCTGTTCATGTCGTTTAAAAAAAGTCTAGTCCACTGAAGCTTATGATGTGTTCATGGGTTTTTGAAAAGACCAGTTGTCAAGTGAGGAATGTGTTTTTCTTAATTAGTTGTTTTTAAGGAGACAAAGTCCAGACTTAGACCAGGTCCAGACTCACGGAGGTCAGTGTTTGAAGGAGACAGAGTTAGTCCAGACTTAGACCAGGTCCAGACTTAGACCAGGTCCAGACTCATTGAGGTCAGTGTTTGAAGGAGACAGAGTTAGTCCGGTCTTAGACCAGGTCCAGACTTAGACCAGGTCCAGACTCACGGAGGTCAGTGTTTGAAGGAGACAGAGTTAGAAGATTTTTAAGTGAATATAAAATTATTTTACAGGTTTTTCATTCAATCCAAAGAAGAGACTAATATCGTATTTATGGTCGTGACCTTTACAGAATGTTCTTCAAACCAGTCTCAGAGTCTCTGCATTACTTCAGTTTAGTTTCTTGTTGTTAAACCCTCTCTGTTGTGCTCGTCTCTGTCCCGGGCAGTCTGCCGGTCCCGTGGCTCATCTTCTCTCTGCTCCGAGGCGGTGCAGCGGTGACCGTCAGCTCTAACGGTCTGTTCTGTGCCATCGTGCTCCTCTTCCTCATGCTGCTCTTCGTCATCGCCTCCATCGCGGCCTGTCGCTGGAGGATGAGCCGCACGCTGGGCCTCACCATGTTCCTCCTCTACTTCCTGTTCCTGCTGCTCAGCGTCCTGCTGGAAGACCGGGTCCTCACCTGCCCCGTGTCCATCTGAGACCTGGGTCACGTGACCAGCAGTGGACCAATCAGGGACAAACACACACTGCAGGATGGATTTGTGGATTTACGATAAGATCGAGGGGTGAGAACCTAAAGGACGAAAGTGACCTTTTGGGGGAAATTTAAATGGGAGCTTTTATTTAAAACTAGGATAAAAAAAAATCTCATTCTTTAACACTGAGTTTACCGTGAAGCTTCGCGGAAGTTCAAGTCTGTGCAAACGCCATCTCAGCAAAACAAGACGAAGCTTAGGACTCAAGTAGAACTAAACCAGAACTAAACTTGAACTACATTAGGTCTAAACAAAGGTTTATCTTATTTACACTGAACTAGTTCATAGTCTGGACCAAACCCAGGACTACATTAGGACTAACTGCTTACTTCAGACATGTCCAAGCTAATATTTTATCAGCTTCAGAAAACCAAATGATTTTTATTGCCTCAACAGCAGCAGCTTTATACAAACAGATTTATATGTTTTAGTTGGATTTGAACAAAACCTTTTCAAATCCAACTAGAACCTGTTAAAATCCAACTAGAACCTGTTAAATTCAACTAAAACCAGTTTCCATAAAAGAAGGAAATTAATGTTAAAGATAAACTGATAAAGACTCAAATGAAGATGAAACCTAACTTTTAAAATGTAATTAAAGCTTTTAGAAGTCACGGTAAAGTTAGTGAAACGTCATTTACGTCCCTTAGGTTCTCCCAAAAGAGGAAAAATAACACTGTGCAATTGTTTGAGTTTTTGATTCAATATAACCTGTTGAGGCACAATGGCTTGTGACGTTGAGACAACAGTCAAACAAGATGGAGGACGACCAGTCTCAGCCACACAACCGGAAAATAAATACACTTGTTTTACGAATATTAAACAGTGAGCTTCATTCTGAGTTTTTTAGCTAATACACTGCAGGTTGGTAACGACACTAAGCAACACTTGTTTCCTGAGCTAGACTTTCTGGGTTTTTAAAAAACAGGACAGGTTTCTTTCAGAGGTTTTAGCATTTAATACCACAGCCTTTCAAACCAAATACAAATAATAATAACAGAGATAAAGTGTAACTGCCCCGGGCCCTGTTCTACAAAGCCGGGTCAGAACGTCGGCGTTAAGTCTGGGTTTGCAGTTTCAGAAGCTGGTTCACTTTCTCTCGAGGTAGATCTCGGTGGAAACCTAACACTGAACGACACTGGAGCAAGTTAAGATCCAGGTAAAGGAAAGAAACACGGCTCACTGACCAATCAAGGACGAGAAACGAAACAGACAAGAGCACTATCTTCAGCTTGTGACATTGTAAAGATCATATGAAGTCGTAACTCAAAGGTTTATACCGTAGTTATTCACGTAAATGACATTATGCTTAGAATGGGTTTAATTCTTGCCTTTATGTTGAGATCCACACTTTCGTTGTTGGTCTGTACTTGGTGCTTATTTGTCATTCTTGAATTCTACGGTGCTGTTCGTTTTTGTTGGTTTTAACCAGATCTTATCCAGCGCTCTCTGACCTGTCTCTGATTGGCTGTTTAGACGTGTTGCTGTGATTGGTTTTACAGCTCCACAGAGAAACACAGGGCCTTGATGTCTACGGTCTCCTCACGCTCAGGACTCTCAGCAGCAGGACCATGTAAACTGAATAATTGTATGACTGGTCTGGATAGAGGCCCACCGCCCGACTGTTGGACTCTTTAACCTACATGTTGGGACTGTATTGTGTCTGAATCTGACTTAAATGCACAACAACTGTAAAGCAGAATGCAGCAAAAGCCTTTATTTGAAGATTTAAAATAAAAACAATGCAAAGTTGTGGTTTGAAACTGTTTATTTCTGGTTTGGTTTAAAGATCCAACACTGAATTAGTTTATTTAGACTCAGTAATCATCTCAAAGGCTGTTTGCAGGGCAGTTTTATTAAGCCTTATTTTCCTTATTACACAATTAGTTTTTATTTGTAGCAGCAGTGGTATATTGGTATATTTTTTCCATAATTTTTATTCAATTATTCCCATCCCTCTTTTCTTTTGTTGCCTGTATGTTTATGCTGGAGCTTTTATCCAATCAGATTCCAGCCATGTGTTGCCAGGTTGAATAAATGATTTTGTTCCCTTTTATCTCTTAGTGTATTGTACACTGGTATTGGTCTCACCCGGGTCTAAAGAGAGGTCCTGTCTTGGTCTTACTACTCTCCACTACAACACTAAAAACAAAAAAAGAAAAACAAAAAAAGAAAAAAAAAAATGTGTAAAAACAAATGAGATCAAAACTGCGTCTGAAATAACAACAAATACGCCTTTAACACTTTAAATCCACTTTTAATGAAACGTATGCTTTCCAGTGTAACAACAGTGTAACAGACCTTAAATGTGGAAACGCAATAACGGAAAAATATACTAAAAAATCCATCTAAAAAGGTAAAAGCAATGCCCAGGAGAGCAGTAAGTCAGGAATACTTATCTTTGGTTAAGTTTAAATACATTTAGCTGTTTAAGACAAAACACCAAAATGTTCACTAGTATTTTCTAAATATTTGGTAAAATATTTTTATTTAAATTGCAGAGGAATTAGGATTGAGTTGCTCCAAAATGCCTCAAAGAAAGGCAGTAAGTCCATGAATCACTTATTCCATCTGCAAAACAAGAAAGGAAACGTTTTCAGACACTGACCTGAGCAAAGGTACAAACCAAAAACTATAGGCATCTACTGACTCCAGCTTCTCCAGTGGACTGTCCGGACTCTGCAGCAGCTTCGTCAGCCCCTCCATGTCCGATTCTTTTAAGGAGTTTTCACACAGGTCCAGTTCTCTCAGACGGCTCGAGGGGTTCGACTCTAAAGACGAGGCCAGAAAAGCACAGCTGCGCCCTGACAGATTGCAGCCTCGAAATCTTAAAAAAAAAAAGAATACATTTATGAATTGGGACTGGGACGACCAGTGATAGCAGGCCGTTAATGTCTGAGCCACATTTTATCTCACTTTATTCTGTATTAATTGTTAAATGACCTTTTACAGAGGTCTACTGCTTTATTCAAACTGATACCAGAGTGTTACAGCTAATCCTTTATTCTATCAGTTATTTTATATTGACATTACATTGTTAAGCTTGTGCATAGTCATGACAGAAATCTAGTCTAAAAGTCTAGTTCAGTGATCATCCACAGACGTAAACAATAGAGACTGCAACCCTGAGACAAGACAAGAACATCTGAACAGTCACAGTGTGAACTCACCTGAGAACCTCCAGTTTACAGTGTGGACTCTGCAGATACCGAGAAAAACACTTCACCCCTGAGTCCTTCAGCTCTTTGTTCCAGTTCAGCCTCAGGTCTTTCAGGTGAGAGGGGTTGGACTCCAGAGCTGAGGCCAGAGAGGAACAGCCGACCTCTGTAATTTTGCAGATCTTCAACCTGATTGAATGAATAATGCTTAAATAATTAAGGTGTGTTCAGCTGTAGATGTCATTTATAATAGCAGAGATCTAGGCTTTTTTTTTAATCTTTACCCATAACATCTCATTATACATTTTAGACTACTGTCGGACTAAAAAAAAAAACTTAATACTAGTTTTTAAGTGTCTTAGTAAAACTTCGAGAAAAGAAAATTATGATTTTTTTTTTGTGATATGGTCCCCTGACTTTGACAGTGAACTGACACAATAGTTTCCAGTCGACAGTTGTCTGGACTTTGCAGAAGATCACACAGATGCATCACTCCAGAGTCCTTTATGTCGTTCACGCTCAGGTCCAGCTTTGTCAGATTGGAAGACTTCAGAGCTGAGGCAAGGGACAAACAGCTGGACTCCGATAAACCGCAGTGGTCTAATCTGAAAAAGAATACATGTTCAAATAAAGACTTTAAACTCAGTTCCTTAAACCCTACTTTACCTTTACTATAAACTTTATTCTGTGAGGCCTTTAACAAATTTACAAATGACAAATTAGAGACTACAGCACGTTTTTTATGTTCTTATAAAGATCTGTTTTATTGAATGATAAATGCATTACAAGCATTATCTATAATTACAGAAATTCTGCACTTTATCTGCAAGATTGGGAGTCTTCAAAAAGACATCCTGCCTGTTCTAATGGCGTTGAGGTGTGTTAGCATGAGACATGGGCCTTTATTTCACCTAAGATTTCATTTTGTGATGCAATGAAAAACGATAAAATGATATGAGGGGGTGCATGTTGATAGAGTATTTAGAAGAGGTTTGGACCAATGTAGAAAGTGTCCTGGAGATGCCCCTGTCTGCTGCCCCACCAGCCTGGGATATTCTGTTGGTTTAAGGGGAGAACATTACTGACCTGAGATGCTCCAGTCGATAACCTGGCTGCCGCAAAAACACACACAGGTGCTCCACTCCTGAGTCCGTCAGGTCGTTCTCCGTAAGATCCAGTTCTTTCAGATAAAAGGGGTTGGACGTCAGAGCTGAGGCCAGAGAAGAACAGCTGGACATTGACAAACTGCAGCTCTCCAATCTGAATAAAAATGTGATATTAATGTTAATAACCAAGTGCTGTTGGGTGTTGATGCAAGTATTAACTCACTGCATAGTAACTGTAACCATCCAAATATTCAGTCACATGATTTATTATAGAATAATTAGCCTCTGGAAACCTTTATTTTAATATCTAGCCCAGGGGTTTGTTGAAGCATAAAGCAAGATTTCAAACAGCCCTCAGCTTCAATGTTTTGTTTGTGGCTAATGTTACTTTTGGAAATTAGTAATGAACCGAAGCATTAAACAGTAAAAAGGAATAATTACAAATAGAACAAAAAAAGGGCAGAACTAAAACTCAAAATAGCATTGAAAAAAAGGGTTCAATATGGCTCTTATAAGAGATGCTGAGGTATTTCTTAAATCATACAGTCCTACTCTGACAGTGGACTGACCTTAGATTTTCAAGTTGACAGTCCGGACTCTGCAGAAAATGGCACAGTTGCTTCACTCCTGAATCCTTCAGTTCTTCATTCCAGCTTACGTCCAGTTTTCTGAGATGTATGGGGTTGGAAAGAAGAGCTGAGGCCAGAAAGTCACAGCTGGTCTCTGACAACCTGCTGTACTGCAGTCTACAGGAAGAAAAGATGTCGAAGTGAACATGATGTGAAAAAGAACTCGAACACAAGTGTCTGGAGAAAGGAAGGTCTGTACAATTCTGCTCAGACACAGAACTTTATGAGCTGAGACAGAAGGAGCTTTAAGGACAGACAAAAAACAGATCTTTTTAATTCACTGAATCTGAACATTTTTATTAATGCAGTGTATTTGAAAAATATGTTTTCATGGGCGGCAGTAGCTCAGTGGTAGAGCGGCCGTCCTCCAACCGGAAGGTAGTAGGATCGATTCCCGCTCGCCCCACAGTTCATACTGTCGTTGTGTCCTTGGGCAAGACACTTAACCCACCTTGCCTCCAGTGACTGTAACGCTGGTAATGTAATGTAAGTCGCTTTGGATAAAAGCGTCTGCTAAATGAATAAATGTAATGTTTTGAAATTTAACAAGGTATAAGGTATAAGAGATATCCAATAGATGTGTGCCCTGTAACTAACTGGCTATTGTCCAGGGTGTACCCCACCTGAGGCCCAAAGCTGCTGGGATAGGCTTCAGTCACTTGCGACCACTAACAGGACTAAGCGGTAGAACATGAATGAATAGATGTGTTTACTGGTATCAAAGTTTGCTGGAATTACAGAGAAACGTGACCTTGGGACTATTACCACTAATACTACTGTAGAGACTGTAGAGACTGTAAAGACTGTAGGGACTGTAGAGACTGTAAAGACTGTAGAGACTGTAGAGACTATAGAGACTGTAGAGACTGTAGAGACTGAAGAGACTGTAGAGACTGTAAAGACTGTAGAGACAGTAGAGACTGTAGAGACTGTAGAGACTGAAGAGACTGTAGAGACTGTAAAGACTGAAGAGACTGTAGAGACTGTAAAGACTGTAGAGACTGTAGAGACTATAGAGACTGTTCTGAAGAGACTGATCACTTCACCTCAGAAGCTCCAGTTTGCAGTTTGGGCTTCTCAGTCCATTGGATAAAGCCTTCACAGCAGCATCCCCGTGCAACCACAGATCCAGTTCCCTCAGATTAGAGGAACTAGACTCCAGAGCTGATGCCACAAATGTAGAGTGAGCCTCTGAGAGACCACACCATAAACGTCTGTAAATGAGAATAATTATAACAATTAATAATGATGTCAAGAATAAAAGACCTTCCCAAATTCAGTGACAGACTGTCACAACTGTGACACAGTTCTTAAAAAGATTTTTTAGCTCAGTGGTAGAGCGGTCGTCCTATAACCATAAAGTTGAAGCTTTGATTCCCGCTCTCCACAGTTCATACTGTCCTTGTGTCCTTGGGCAAGACACTTAACCCACCTTGACTCCAGTGTCTGTGGCTCTGATGTATAAATAGACATTATTACTCTGGACATTATCCCATCTAAAGTGCTTACAAAGGTTTTTAACACAGTGGGTCCATGCCTTCTCTCGTTCACAAACAGCTGCTTCAGTTTAGGTTCTGTACCGACTGTATTCAAGCTGTGGTCAGGCATCTTCTAAAAAAATTCAAGCTTGATCCTGCTGTCAAATTTTAGACCTGTGTCACATTTACCTTTCCTATCCAAGGTTTTGGAAAAGATGGTTTTCTTTCACAATCATATTTTTAAATATTCTGTCTTCAGGACACGACACAGCGCTGAGTCTTCTCTCCTCAAAGTACACAACCACATTCTCTTGTCCCTTGATAAAACGTCTGGAACAACAGGTTGGGCTTCAGGGACCTGGGCTGCAGTCGTATTTAACAGGGAGGACTTTTTCTGTCAGGATCCTCTTCAGCCCCCTTGACCTCTGGTGTGCCCCGTTCTATTTTCTTTGTACTGTATATGTGGCTCCCTGTCCAGTTCAAAATATATTTTAAAATCTTAATGTTTGTTTTTACTGCACTCAATGGCCTTGCACCTTCTTATTTGTGTGAGATTTGAATCCCTCACAAACCCACGTTCTGCTGGACCACATCTGCTGAAGGTCCTTCGGTCCCGGTTCAAACAGTGGGCGATCGTTCTTTTGCAGTGGTCGGTCCTAAATTTTGGAACTCTTTGCCCAGTCAGTTACGTTCCATCACTGACCTGCCTCTGTTTAAAGCCAAATTTAAGACCAACTTTGTGCCAAAATTGGTTTTGGCACTTGGTGGCGCTGTGTTTTTTTTTATTGTGTTTTGTTTTGTGTTTTTAAACCTATTTGTAATAATGTTTATTTACGTAAATATGTGAATATTGTAAAGCACCTTGGTCAATCTGTGGTTGTTGTAAGACGCTATATAAATAAATTACTGATTGATTGATTGTACACATACAAAGCTTAGCGCTACATCCGTGAACTCGCTGACGTCCAATGAGCTTGACCCAGTCTACGTCATCGAGAGCCGCCTGTAACGTTGCTTCTGATTGGGCGGACCAACGCGTCACCACCCTCTGCACCGGAGGTTCTTGAACGAGCCGTTGTTTATATTCCGGTGTAAGGAAAATGGCGGCATGGTCCGATTTGCCGAAAGCCGGTAGTGAGCGAGCTTTGTAGGCATTCTTAAACTGAGTGTAGCAATGATCCAGTGTATTTGGTCCTCTGGTTGGACAGGATACGTGTTGATAAAAATTAGGCATGACTTTCCTGAGTTTGGCTTTGTTAAAGTCCCCAGCGATGATAGTAGCAGCGTCGGGATGTTTGTTGATGTTGCCGCTGAGCGCATCGTGAAGCCCGGGTTGGCTTGTAGGACTCCTGGGGCAGCTGATGGGTACTGGCAGACCCTGCAGACTGCAGCCCGGGTGGTTCTGGAGGCAAACACGTGGGTCTAGGACAGGGGTTGGCAACCCGCGGCTCCGGAGCCACATGCGGCTCTTTCACAGCTCCCTGTGGCTTTTGAAAATTATTAATGAGTATTTCATTAAAATGTATTTTATTTTAGTTTGTTCGTTTTTATGTTGTTGCTGTTACTATGCGTCACAAAAGCCAATGTGCGACAGCCGCCAGCGCGCGATTTCATGAACTTTTTGAATCCCAGGTAGGCCAACTATGGAGAATTTTAAGAAAAGAAAAGTGTCTGAAGAAAACAGAACGTTCAATGGAACGTTGGTCGATTCATTTGCTCTCACTGCTGACGAGACTAGTTTACCAGTATGCTTAATATGTACTGAGGAGATATGCAGGTGTATTCCAACATAAACTTTATTAAAATCAAACATGGCGCACGCCTCACAGATGACAGCTTACGATCCTGTGTAAAGATGAAGGTGACGGCAGACAGCCCTGATGTGCAGACGCTGTGCGCTGAGGTTCAGGAGCAGAAATCACATTAACCAAGGATGATAAATATTTTAATTGCCTATTATTTTGCATATATTCATATTTTTACATTGTTCAGTGAAATAGTCCTTTTATTATTCAGATTGACAGCACGAGCCAGTAAAAAGATGATGGCACACGGAGAGAGGACAGCGTTTTTGGTTTACTGCTGGTGGATAATTTAAGTTCGGCGTTTTTTTCATAACTACAATTAGAACTCAAATAGACATTGAGTACTTTACTTAAAAGTATCCTTCAACTGAACGTAGTTTTTTTCGGAGTTCAAAATGTTTTTGTTGCATGCAGAAATGTAGTTTCGTTTTCTCTGCAGTCGTTCATTGATTTCATAAATGCAACACATTATAGTTTGTTTATACATAGCATAAAGGCAAAAAAATGTGCAGTGTTATTTCATTTTAAATGTCAAAAGGGTTTTGTGGCTCCCAGTGTTTTCTTTACTGTGGGAAACGGGTCCAAATGGCTCTTTGGGTGGTAAAGGTTGCCGACCCCTGGTCTAGGAGGAGGTCGGTGAGGCCAGGGGCTAGAGGACCTCTCAAAGAGATTCTGGCAAAACGTTAGGTGCCTCGGGAGGAGAAAGCACTTTCTGCCAAAACTGTTTACAGTAGAGGTGGGAATCTGTTGACTTCAACTGGGGACATTGTTGCACGGTGGAAGAAATACTCTGAGGACTTCCTTAATGCCAAACTTCTCGGTGGCGGATAAGAGCCACCCTGAGTACCTCAAGTCTCTGGTTGTTGAGGGGCCGACACACCTCTGCAAGTTAGAGGACAGAGAACAGTACCTCTGGACTCAGACCAGAGGTACTGGTGTGTCTAGGTCTGAGGTGTGTTCCAACTACACACTCCTCAGCCTCTCTGGGAAAGTCTATGCAAGAGACTGGTGAGGAGAATTTGTGCCAGGAATGGAACACTTGACCAGCTCTAACCCATTTCCAGGCTTGTGGAGTGTTCATGGCTGTTTTCCCAACCATAATAATTATAATTATAAACCAGCAGTGGACAGGTTAGAAATTATAATGTTAATATAATATCATCATAAAACATAAGTACTTACGCAGCCTCTCCAGAGATATCATGTGGCTTTAGTTTCACTTTTCCCTCAGGGGTTGATTTGAATGTCTTCTCAACAAGTTCGTCCAGCACCCTCCCTGACATCTGCAGCTTCTGGGCCATTACTGAACATTTGAATTTTGAGAGCTCCTCTGAACTGAACTCTGACTTCAGAAAGTCTAGGACATCCTGATGGACTGAGTGGTCGTTCATCTCCATTAGACTGTGGTAGATAGTAATGCTTCCGTTGGCAGAAATATGCCCTTTGTTTTTCTGCTTTAGGTTCTTGATGATATTCTGAATTGTCAGTGACTTGGTCTGTGCTTCAACCAGCAGTTCTTTTAATAGCCTCTGGTTTGACTCCACCAAGAGGCCGTGAATGAAGCGCACAAACAGGTCCAGAAGACCACTTTGACTCTTCAGGCCTTTCTCTGTAGCTTTTTCGAGTAATACATCCAGTGTTGAACTTGGGTCCCAGTCTTTCAGAAACTTCCTCAGTTCGTCTGTGTTGCTGTTTCTAAAGCAGTGGTGAAAGTAAACCGCAGCAAGAAATTCCTGGACGCTCACATGAACGAAGCAGTAGACTGATTTGTGGAAGATGACTGTCTCTTGTTTGAAGATCTCTGTACAAAGTCCTGAGTAGACCGAGGCCTCGGTCAGGTCCAGACCCACCTGCTGCAGGTCTTCTTGGTAAAACATGATGTTTCCTTTCTGCAGTTGTTCAAAGGCCAGCCTCCCCAGCTTCAGAAGGACTTCACAGTCGGCCTGTGTCAGCTGTAGATGAGTGGAATGTTGGTACTTGTGCCTCTTCCTGTGAGTCTGCACCAGCAGGAAGTGAGCGTACATTTCGGTCAGGGTCTGGGGCAGTGGTCCTCTCTGCTCGGTTCCCAACATGTGCTCCAGGACTGTGGCTGTGATCCAGCAGAAGACTGGGATCTGGCACATGATGTGGAGGCTCCTGGACGTCTTGATGTTGGAGAGGACTCTGACAAACAGCTCTTCATCTGTGAACCTCTTCTTGAAGTACTCCTCCTTCTGGGCCTCAGTGAAGCCCTTGACCTCTGTGAACCTGTCCACATACCTCGCAGGGATCTGATTGGCTGCTGCCGGTCGGGAGGTGATCCATATGAGGGCAGAAGGAAGCAGTGTGCCTCTGATGAGGTTTACCAACAGCACGTTGACCTGTGACCTCTGTGTGACCTCAGAGATGACCTCACAGTTGAAATCCAGAGGCAGTCTGCTCTCATCGAGGCCGTCGAAGATGAACAGGAGTTTCCTGTCGGCCAGCGTCTCTGCCGTCAGCTCTTGT
This sequence comes from Perccottus glenii, assembly GCA_024416835.2. Lineage (NCBI taxonomy): Eukaryota > Metazoa > Chordata > Actinopteri > Gobiiformes > Odontobutidae > Perccottus > Perccottus glenii. The sequence goes on along the minus strand of CM044548.2, from coordinate 398,885 downwards.
AGAACTGGATGGAAGTCATGTATCAGCGTCAGCAGACTGTAGTCCTTCTCTCGGACCAGGTTCAGCTCTCTGAACGACAGGGGCACCACCAGATCCACCTCCTGGTTCTCTAAGCCCTGGGCCCAGTCCAGAGAGAACTTCAGAACCGAGAAGGTCTTTCCCACTCCTGCCACGCCGCTCGTCAGCACCACTCTGATGGTCTTCTGATCAGTCGCTAACGGTTTAAAAATGTTGTGGCACTGAATTCGAGTTTCTTTAGAGGTCTTCTGGAGGTTTGCCTCCATCCGCGTCACTTCATGTTGGGCACAGACCTCTTCACTGTGGTCCTCAATGATGTACAGCTCAGTGTAGATCTTGTTCAGAGCTGTTGTACTTTCTCCTCGTTCAGTGCCTTCCGTCACACTTCCACATCTTCTTTGCAAACTCTGCTTATGTTTATCTAAAAACAGACAAAATATGTATTAATAGACCAACAATAAAGAAATATTTATTGATTGCATAAACACACTGCAGGATTTTCTCGGTTTCAGAGGTGTACAGTTCTTGGTTCTGGAGGTGTACAGTTCCTGGAGTGGGGGCCAGTTTGTTACCACAGCTCACTACAGTCTGGAGCATTTCTTCAGGCCATGAAAACTACTGTCATTAAGCCTCTCCTTAAGAAGAGCAGTCTTGATGACACAGAACTAAACTATTGGCCCATATCAATCTTATTGTTTTGAAGAAAGGTCCTTGAAAGAATTGTATACAAACAATTGAATGACTTTCTCCTGATAAACAACTGTGTTGATGCTTTTCAGGCAGGTTTTATGCCCATCACTGTGAAAAAGCCCTCTCTGAACAGATTCATGTTGCCTAGTATTTATAACAGTGTTCTGAAACCTAAATGAGAACAGTTTGACTCTAGAACAACAACAACACCTGAATGGAACAGTGTCAGTAACGACTCTCCTGAGCCTTTAACGACTCTCACATCAGGAGTCACTCTGTCCTTTCAGAGGTAACTATGAGACCAGAACAGCCTGGTCCAATCAGAGTTAGTTTCAGGTCAAACCCCTCCCCTCCAAAAGTAGTGGGCTCAATTCCCGCTCTCCCCACAGTTCATTATGTCGTTGTGTCCTTGGGTAAGACACTTAACCCACGTCTCTGTCAGTCTGCCCCAGGGCATCTGTGGCTACAGTTGCAGCTTACCATCACCAGTGTGTGACTGTGGAGTGAATGAATAATGGACGGGCTGTAAGCACTTTGAGTCCCTTGGTCCCTCTGGAGAAAAGCGCATTATAAATCCATAATTATTATTATTATTGTTATTATTATTATTATTATTATTATTATTATTATTAAAGCTCAGCTCTCTTACAGTTGAACTCAAAATTGAAAAAGTGTCTGGATGATTGAGAACTTTCACAGACATGTTCAAACAGAAGCATACTTAGTGCTGTGCAACGCTGCAGGTTAATGCACTGCCAGGTCTCAGTGTCCTTGTTAGTTCTAGTAACAAGCTGCTGCCCACTCGAAAGATAACTTTTTTCTTTAGTGAACTGTGTCCTCAATGGCCTGGCATGACTCCTTTGACATTTACACTGTTTGACAAAATTTTATGAGATCATTGTAAAAAAAAAAAAAGTACAGTAAGAGACGCTCGTTCTTACTCTGTGCAGTCGTTACAGCTTTCGATTTCAGACTTTCCAGACACGACACTGATGAAGAGTAGTGTCCATTGTCAGAGACTGGACTCCTGCAAATAAGCAACATAAAGTGAAGGTTCTGGACTGGCCTCAGTGTCATTGAGCCACTCTGGACAGCCCAAGAATTTACAGGAACTGAAGGCTTTTTACCAAAAAGAATGTACAGCTTTACATCTGAGAAAATAAAGAGCCTCATCCACAACGACCACTAAAGACTTCAAGTGTCATTGATGTTAAAGGTGTAACACACAGTATTAAGAACTGGGGTATGTAAACTTGTATGTAAAGTCATTTGGGTAGTTTCTGTTGTCATTATGATTTAAAAAGAAAAATGTAACATGTTTTTTTTAAATAAATGTCTTCACCAAAACACTAACTATGAGTGAATGTTTTTGTGTTACAGTATCATTCATATTCTCTGAAAAAAAGCCTAAAATTAATTTTTACGTTTTTGGCAGACATTACGTTATTGGTAAATGTTTTGTAAAAAGAACTGAAGAAAGATAAGTCTTCTAGTATATGATGTATAAAATATCCTGTTTCTTTGAATACATGAGTATATTGTAAACTTTTCACGCTCATAAAAGTCTCTTACTCAGTGACTGAAGGTGGAGGGCTGTTACTGAAAGTTGGTGGTAAGTTCCTGGACTCGTTGCTCTTCAGAGACACACAGCTGGAAACTGAAGACACTGGTCTCTGTCTGTTTCAGAAACATCAGGAATAGTGACAATTAAATACAGCACTACCCGAGTTTAGAACTTACTGTACGTGTTTCTGTTTTTCTTTTTGTGCCGTTTCTCTGTTTAAGGAAACGCAGCCAGTGCTGGATGACAGTAACATTTTCTGTCGGCATTGAGTCAATGTAAACCAACAGCCAATGAGAGCATCCCTTATTCGAACGGTAGCAGTCTCGTGTTTATTGTTTATGAGTGTGTTATTGGACAAACTCACCATCACACACACTTAACAAAATCCTTGATAATGTTTGTATTTAGTAAACTTTTCACGCTCATAAAAGTAAAAGTGTCTTACTCAGTGACTGAAGGTGGAGGGCTGTTACTGAAAGTTGGTGGTAAGTTCCTGGACTCGTCGCTCTTCAGAGACACACAGCTGGAAACTGGAGACACTGGTCTCTGTCTGTTTCAGAAACATCAGGAATAGTTGTATTAAAATGCACTGATCAGACATAAACCAACAGAAGAAACATTAAAGTATTAACTTTATAAAACCAGGGCCTGCTCTTCTTGAATGCATTTATGTGATGTCACTCTGTCCTTAGAGAGATCATTTTAATCATTTTGTGATTATTTAATAAAAAAGTAAAACAAGTTTGCTGAAAACAAAACACTAATACATTGCACAAAACCATAATTTAAAGTATATTTTTTGCTCTGAGTTCAGATTGATCCTGTTGTGAACGGACAGTCTGTTGGAATGATCTATTTGTCTTTTCACTCATGTAAAAGTATAAATAGTTCTGGACTCACTCTCACGGCTGTTAACCGGAGACATGAGAAAAAAACAACCAGCACTTTGAGATAACACAAAAAATGTTGAAAATGTTTTTTATTCAACTGATATCAAGAAATCTCTGTTATCCAAAAAAGCATGATTTTTTATTTTTTTATTTAACCTTTATTTGTTTAACCTTTATTTAACCAGGATAGTCCCACTGATCAGATGTTTATCTTAATACACAGGCTGTTCTTCTGTGATGTAGTCTTGTGAGGATGATTAGGTCGATGTATGGCTCATTTCTCCAAACCCAGGAGTGATTAAATATTTGATCTTCTTCTCTCTCTGTGGTAATATTATGTGTGGTCAATGTATATGACTTAAGGAATCAAGACTCCAAGCCCCCGTCCGGGAGTGATTATAAACCTAATAAGAGGCCTTTCCTGGGACAAAGACCCCTCTCTACAACAGGAGAGACATGGCACTAATGTAAGTCAGATGTTATTAGGAGGTATTTAAGGACTGTGCTTCTTATTCTCTGGGTCAGTCTCGACTTGTGTGTGGCTGAACTCAGATATCTGAATAAACCTGAATGAACCGAATCCATCTGCCTGGTTAAATTGTTTGGACTCTCTCTGCTTGACTACATCAACAAAAGTAAAAAAAAGTCAAGGCCCAGACAGCATTTGTGGCCTTCTACTTAAAACCTGCGCAAGAAAACTGAGTCCCATATTTAAATGGATCTTTAATGTCTTTGCAACAGACCACATGTCCCTAAAGTCTGGAGAGATGCTGTGGATGTCCCGGGCCCTAAATCAAACACGACAACATAGATTATGAAAAACTGGTGAAGTCAGAGATTGTGGAACTGACAGGCCACATGGAGGAGTAGAAGAGGCTCCAGCTGCTTTTTAAACACTTCGAGGGCTTTCATCGACTTCTAACACAATTCAACCTCACATTCTCTCAAACTGTCTTTTAGAACTTTTAAGTCTCGATCTTAATCTTGTGGGCTGGGTCCTTGACTTTTTAACTCAAAGGAGGCAGAGAGTGAGGAGCAGCTCATCTCCAGAACTCCTTATGAAAATATACAAATACAAATATGTGAAAACAGAACTGTTATAAAGTATGCTGTTGGTTCTGTTATTGTAAGTTTGCTCCAGAAAAAGGAGGAACAGCACGGCCCAAGTGTTGAAGATTTAGTTTAATGGTTTGAGGAATGATATGTACATTTGAATGTAACAAAAACAAAGATGTGATTCTTGATTTTAGAAACACAGTTCATACACATGTCACACTGTAATGCTTCTGTGTGACATGTGGTCGAGTCATATTTTTCATAATATTCATATTATTTATTCAATGGTTTCAATTGTTCATTCTCATTTTAAAGTGTCTTACTCAGTGGTGGACGAAGTACACAAATCAAGTACTTGAGTTAAAGTACAGATACACTAGGTAAAATATTACTTCAGTAAAAGTAAAAGTACTCCCTTTTAACTTTCACTTGAGTAAAAGTACAAAAGTATTTGCCTTCAAATGTACTTAAGTATCCAAGTACTATCATTTATTAAGGCTATAATGCCCATATAGATTTTGTCAGTCTCTTGCCCCTTTAGGTGCCAGGGTTTATTTAAAAATACAGATTTTTGAGATCCAAATTTCAAAAGGCTGTGGTTTGAAAATGATAAGAGATAGAGTCCTACTCTAAACTACAAAATGTCAGGTATGACCCAAAGTATATAGGTACATACATTTTAAGCATCTAATTTGCATATAATTTGCATACCATGACATTATATTTTGGCGGTTGTTATTTACAGTACATACACACTAATGAACATATTATAATAGTTTTTTTTTCTTATTCTGAAAAAAAAAATTATAACAGTAATTTGTAAAAGCAACATTACCAAAATAAAGAATAACTACAACTTCCATTATACCATAACTAGTAAAACGTATGCAAATAGTTATGAGAAATAATATACACATGTACTGTAGGTGTGTGGTTGCAGTTACTTTATCTTTTCTTATCCATCCATGTGGCATAGTTAGTAGTTTTTTAGAGTGTGGGACCTCTCATAAAGCACAGCACACAGTCATCACTTTTATTACGATCGCTGCTTTGATTAGAGCATTCTCGCTGACTATGTTTACACCTGCCTCTCCCTCCTCGACTGGGTAAAGTGTCAGGATGACCAACACGTATTTGTCCCAAACAGCTGTCAATAGAAGCCGCATTATTCCCAAACTCCCTGTCACTCCCGCGGCCACTGCAAGTACACGCGCTCACGGCTTCTATCACCTGTGCTAAAGGTAAAGCTGCAGGTGCTAAAGGTAAAGCTGCAGGTGCTATGCGCTCACGGCTTCCTCAACATCCCCTTCACTACGCCAGAGTAGTTTTCCTAGTTTTCCTCCCGTTTCTTTCACTGATGTTTGGTAAAATGTGTGAAAAACAGCGTGTGCTTTATGAGAGACACTGAGAAAGGCACGAGCAGCGGCGCCGCTGTCCAAGTTACTCACTCTCGCTCATTCTCACTTTCACTCGGCTGAAAAGACTCTAAAGGTAGATGTTCTCCCTCAGAATCAGAGTCAGCCATTACTAATACCAAAGCTTTATCACAGGTGTATTTTTATTTGTTATTTTCATGTTTATCAGCTCGCGTGTAGAGAATGAGGCTTCTATGGAGCCGTTCTGACACTCCCACTGAGACGCGTCTATGAGGTCTTCTTCTACGAAATTTTTTAATGGCAACACAAGGAACGACTAATTTTGCAAAATGTAATTGAGTAAAAAGTAAGATATTTGACGTTGAAATGTAGTGAAGTAAAGTAAAAAGTATCCCTTAATGGAAATACTTAGTAAAGTACAGATACTGGAAAAAACTACTTAAGTACAGTAACGAATTACATGTACTTCGTTACTGTCCACCACTGGTCTTACTCAGTGACTGAAGGTGGAGGGCTGTTACTGAAAGTTGGTGGTAAGTTCCTGGACTCGTCGCTCTTCAGAGACACACAGCTGGAAACTGGAGACACTGGTCTCTGTCTGTTTCAGAAACATCAGGAAAAGTTGTATTTAAATTAGGGCTGGTAAAATTAACACTGACTTTCTGTGTAAAGTTTTTCGGTTTAGTGTGTAAAAAATAAATAAAATAATATTAATAAAAACATTAATAAAAACATTTATCAACTGGGTTTAGTTTGGAAGTCTGTCTGAACATTCTAATTTATAATAGTCTGTGTAAAATCACTATCAAAAGTATGGCAAAGTTAAATTATTAAAAAGTAAATTACCTTCTGAGTTTGTGTTTATTAAAAGTTAAAGAGTTGTGTAATTAATCACAATTAATTAGTAATATTTTTATTGCTTCACAGCCTTAGTTTAAATGCACTGATCAGACATAACTCGACAAAAAGACAATAAAGTATTCACATTTTATAACCATCATGTCCTGCTTTTCTGAATGTAATTGGTCACAACCTTCTGCTTTTATTTTGTCTTTTAGCTGCTAAATACACATTCCCATCAATGTGTAGTAAATACAGAAAATTTATTGGAAGTTCGAGGACCAAGGGAGACACAAACTGACAAGGACACAGTGTTAAAAAGTGAAGACTTGTTTTAGGTTTAGACCAGGCTTTAACCAACCGACCATCGGGTCTGGCGTCCGCCTTCAGTGATCTGTCAGCCGCAGAAGTCATTAATGTGTAGATGACTGTTTTAGAGTCTCATAAAAATAGGAAATAGCAGGGAGTCCTCACAGAAAAGACGACTCCTGAACATTGTAACTGACCGCTTGACCTTTAGTGACCTTCGCAACAAATGTCACCAACGAAAATAAAAAATTGAACAAATTGAAGATTTACTGTGGAGACAAAGCAGCCTGAATACCTGGGTTCTGAAGTTGTGGGCTCACTGCTGATGTTCTCTGGTAAATCTTTAGACTTGTGTTTCTTCAGAGGCACACTGCTGCTGGACACGTCCTCTGTGATGGAGACATGAGCACAAACAGAGCATTGTGTGTGAAAGTCTTTTGCTACAGTCCTGTCAGATTTGTGTGTTTAGTTTTGTGGCCCTGAGTTTAGACTTAAAGGCTGTGTGCTAGTCTTTCCTTCGTGTATTTCCAGTGGGGCTCCTGAAAACACACACGTTTTATTAAATCAGTCTAAACTGTAAATCTTATACGTGTTAACAAATACGTTTGCTACAATAAGAACCCTCACCCTTTGACCTGTGTTTGGACTTAAGTCCAGATTTATGTTGCCTGTGCCCCACAAGGCCTCATTTTGACACCAACAGGACCCAGATGCATTTGATCTGCAACAATGGTCGAGCACACTTAACCATTGGTAAAGTGCATTAAGGAGGAGCTGTTAGGTTTATATTTCTCATGCTCACATTAACTTCACTTTTGTGCCTGTGAGCACATTCCCACACTTTATTATTTTTGAAAGGTCTGGGTCAAACAGCATAAGTTTAACAATTAGACGCTACCTCGTCAGAAAGAAATGGATGATTTCTTTAAATTATGAAGGTTAGTTTTGTGTCTGAGTTGTTTGGACGTAACCTGTGCAACAACAACGGTTAAACTCGAGAGACCAAGGCGGACGCAGTTTTTTACTGACTGCACAAGGTCTAAGTGCATGATGGGAAATGATGTCCTGTCAGTGTAAGCAGCGGCTGATTGGACCTGAGCTCTGACACTGCCCCCCTTTCCTCCCCCCACACCTTTATTCATTTTAATCTGTTCTACACAAAGACTTTTATCAAATATGGAGAAGACATTATTAAAATCAACTTCATAAGATGGATTTGTCTTATTCCAAACTTAATGCTTTCAAAGCCGACTCAACAATTAAAATGGTATAATGTCAGCTGTGTCATAAATAGATTCAGTCAGTGGTGTGTTGGTCACAGGTTCTGAAGCAGAAGTGTGTCCATAAACTAGTTTTATTGAGCAAATACACTCATCACACGTGAGATCTGTTCTTTGGACGAGAGGCTGCTCTCGTTCATGAACTGTTCGACTGAAACGATGAGGCTGAATATGTGATGATAGTTTAGTCAGCGGTCGGGCCAAAGTGAGCCTGAGCTGTCTGCACGTGAGGAAAATATCATTCTCATTAGTATCATTCTGATAATGACGTTGACATTACAGATACTATTGATACTTAGATCAACCCCCCCCCCTCCACCCCCACTGGCTGCTCTGAGCTGCTCTGTTCCTCCTCTTCCTTAAACACTTACACTTCTATAGGACTTTACAGTTAGTTTTTTAAAACTAAATACATTCAGTCAACTGCACATGTTCCACAGAGAGGAGGGGGGTGGGGGTAGGGGCTGTTCTGCGGCCTGTCACAGTTAGCAGTAACTATTTTGCACAGTCCCATTTATTAATTATTTATTATTAATCATTTATAATTTTAATAATGCAAACACTTTTATTCACGAGCACGTCAGGAGTTATTAAATAAAATATTGTGTGAGTTTTACATTTAATTTAAACTTCTGTCTGTCCCTCGTGTTACTACACCATCCACTTTACAGCTTTAGTCATAACACATGTAATAATTACATTATTACATATTACATTAAACAATACAGACAGTGAATAAAGGACTGTATTAATAAAAGGGGAAAGCATGTGAAAATACTGTAATACAGCTAACGTTGTAATATTGTGGTGACACAGAACAGCGCCCTCTAGTGTTTCTCTCTGTAATGGCTCTGCTCGGCTACAGCTCCGTCACAGAGTTTATCGACATAAAAACAAAAGTGACATTAGGTTTGAAGTGAGCTCCGTGAAGTTGACCCCCCACCAAAATGGATTGACTCCATTATCTAGATCGTTTGTGCTTCGTTTGTGCTTCGTTTGTGCTTCGTTTGTGCTTCGTTTGTGCTTCGTTTGTGCTGTTATAGTTTTTGAGATATTAATGATTCTTTTATAGGACATATGAGGTCACCCAGCCCCCGAAAATGCTTTAAGGTGCTTTAAAATGCCCCAAAATGGTGTCATTCGTTTGTGCTGTTTTGTGCTGTTTTGTGCTGTAAAGATTTTCGTTTGTGCTGTTATAGTTTTTGAGATATTACAAGATTAATTTTCGGCCGATGACGTCATCCAGCCCCCCATTTGTCGTAAAAATGGACAAAAATTGTGTCATTCTGATGCGCACGTCCGGACAGGTTAAAGACTGTTTTAACCATTGAAATGGTGGAAATGCTTTGTATTGTTTGCGTTACATAAAATCACGTTTTCTGTGCCCATATTTTTTATCAATAATTATTTTGAGAGATAATCATTGGATCAAAGTACATCTACAAAGTTATAAACGTTTAAAAGATGCTATAGATGAAATGTTGTCTTGCAGATGGAGACTTGTTCCTGACCTGTTGCTGATCCTGAAGGCCCAAATACACCAAAAATAAATAACTGTAAACTGTCCTAACAATGTTTCTGTGTATTTACAATAAAGAACGAACTGAACTGGATTGTGTTTTATTTTTTATTTTTATAATGCAATGAAAAAAAAATCCTTGATAAATAATGGTTAAATAATAAAATGAAAACAACTTAAGTACACGTTAAAAATAAAGACAATTACATAAAAAGCTTCCTTTATACCACCAGGTGGCGCTGAACATAGGTTTGTTTTCACCCTACATTTGCTGAATTTAAATGTTTAAACTTTTAAATGTAGCTTAACAGAGATAAAACAAATATAAAATAACTCTACAGCCGCTTCTATTTTTCTACACCACGCATCACTGGATTTTTTTACTTGGAAGACTGCTCGTGAGACCGGACGTGCGCATCAGAAATGAAGCCGTTAATACCGAAAATATTTATTAATATCTCAAAAACTATAAAAGCACAAACGAAAATATTTGCTGCACAAACGAAGCACAAAAGAATGACACAATTTTTGTCCATTTTTACGACAAATGGGGGGCTGGATGACGTCATCGGCCGAAAATTAATCTTGTAATATCTCAAAAACTATAACAGCACAAACTAAAATCTTTACAGCACAAACGAAGCACAAACGATCTAGATAGTTTTGGAGTCAATCCATTTTGGTGGGGGGTCAACTTCACGGAGCACGAGCAGCTGCACGGGCGAGTCTCTGAATAAAACCGTTACAGCAGCAGCTCTGACCCGCTCTCGGACCTTTCAGAACCAAAGCTCTGAGTCCGGCTCCCAAACAGGAAACACGTTTATTTAACGTTTTCAGAAAAGCACAGAAGAAGAAAAGTGGATAAACGTGCACTCACCGGAATCCGACATGTTTCCACCGAAAGTCAGGCTAATCTTTGACGTCTCTGTCTGTTTTCGTTCCACAACAGAACAGCGGGGGTTCCGGGGGTCTACAGCTCGTGTTTCCTCATCAGAAGTCTGTCCAACCCCTCACACACTTTTACTAAACCCTCCTTTTCTGAAGTTTGTTTGAGTTTTTGAGCCAGTGTTTATCTGAAAGACTCTTTTAAATAAACCAGGCTTTTTTTTTTCTTTGAACACAGCTCAAATAACTCCTTGTGCTAAATATAATCATTTAAAACAACAAATAAACATGGATTTTAATGCAAAGTGATAAAAAGTATTTTTTTAAACAGCATAAAACACAGTGAAAGCAGGTTTAAATGTTTAACTAGTTTCAATTAGTTAAACATAAATTTACAGCAACACTGGCTTTTCTTTGTGGTTTATTAAACTCAAGGCAAGAAATGCTGCTGGGACTCTGGAAGAGTTTGTTAAAGTAAAAGTTAATGTGGCCCAAATAAATCTGTTGTTTTGAATAAATGTGAGGCTGTAGAAACTGACCTTTGACCTGTTAAATGAGTATATACTTTTACAAAATGTCTTCCTTTCTTTGCTTTTCTCCAGCTTTACAAATGAAGCACAGGAACATGTTCTCATCACTCACAGTTAAACACGTATCTTCCTGAAATGAACTATGTATGGGACTATTGTACATGTCTTTAGTGATGGGGGAAACTGGAGTACCTGGAGGAAACCTGGACACAGGGAGAACACTCACTGTGCCGCGATGAGTGAGTGATGGAGACAGAGACAGGTTTGTTCTTTTTATTTAATCCTGAATGTTGAGATTTGAAGTGATTAATGGCGTGTGTCCTTCATGTCCAGGTTCTTTTCTGTTTAATGTAGGGCTCTTGGTCCTTCTGTAGGAGTTACACGTGTCACACAGAGGCTCGGGGCTCCAGTATCGCCTGTTGCTGCGATGAACTGGTAATTTAAATAGGACTCGTGGTATTTTCCTTTAAATATATTTTATATAAATATATTTTCCACAGAAGAAACTTTATCATCATATATTTATTTTAAACTTGTCTAAATCAAGGAACTCTTTCAAATCAAGTCATTATTCTTATGAAAAAAAATATATCAATGACAGATGAACCCCCTTTTCATCATCTACTTAAATACTCTGTAACGTCCTGTTAGTAATTTATTTAGATGAAACTATAATACATATTTATATTTTCACAACAAAATAGAACGATAAAGAAACAATTGAAAATAATGTGCACGTGTAATAATCAAAACACACTTTTGTTTTATGTTTTCCTTAAATATTATTAATATTATTATTAAATATATCATTTCTTTATTTATTTTTTTGTAATATTATAAAAAGGATTAATGTTTAAGACTAAAATATTAACCGTTATTTATTTATGCATATTTTAGTATATTTAATAATGCTTTGAAAATAATTATGTCCTTTTATTTTTCTTGATGTAGATTTCATAATTTATTATTTTACATTGTTGTGCGCTCTCCCTAAAGATAAGTCTAAATACTGCCTCATGTTGTTCAATACTTTAATCAAGGCTTTAATAATAAATATATGAGAATTTTATGTTTATTTTAACTGATATATTGATATAAAAACGGACAATGTTTTCACACAAAACACTTTTTTTTGTCCACAGTTTGTTTCCTGGCATTGGTATATTTATTTATTGTGTTCATTTTATTTTTTATGTTTTTATAATAAAGACCAGACAAACAGGAAACAGGGGCGAGGGATGCATTATTATTATTATTATTATTATTATTATTATTATTATTATTATTATTATTATTATTATTATTATTATTTATTATTATTATTATTATTATTATTATTATTATTATTATTATTATTATTATTACATACTTAATTTGTCCCGAGGGGAAATTAAAAGCCCATAAAAGTCACTTAAAAAAGACAATTATAATCAATGGACTTGATAAACACAAAAAAGAAACAAAATCCACACACACACACACTTGCACACAAATTGTTTAAAAAAATATATGTTATATATGTTTGTTATATATGTTTTTTGTTTTTTATTTCACTTTATCTCCTTTGTACTTGGACAAATAAAATAGTGATTTTGAAAAATAGTGGTATTTTTCTCAGGAAGGCTTAAGTGCAGAGTTAGAGAGGCCAGCAGAGGGCGCCACACACAGACAGTTTGACTCCACACCAACAAGGAAGCAAACATGCCAAAAAAAATAAAAATCATTAGGTCACCACATAGTTGCCTCATGACACTTTTGTTTTACTTTTCAAGTTTCTCAAACACACCCAGTTTACCCAGTGACCTCTCTGTTCTGTAAAACCAGACTGGATTATGATTGACACAAAAGAATCATAAAATCAATCATAAAATTCATTTATGATTAAAAATAGATTTATAAAGCTTCAAATAAATTATGTTTCTGGTTTGGATTAATAGACAAACTAAGATCAAAAACAGATCCAACTCCACTTCTGTGTCTCAAGTAAATCCTATTGTGAACATTATTATCACTGAAAAGAGCCAGGACTGGTCCAGGAATAAAGAAGATTAAAATAACCACAGATGTCACTAGGATTTAAAGACAAATGTTCCTTTATTCAGTTTCTTTACAGTCAATAATATCCAGTCAGTTTTAATAAATTTTTAATCACCAGTAAATGGCATTAGACATTACAGTATTAGTTCAGAAATGTGTACAGTCAAGGTTATAGATTGTTGTTTTCTTATTAAAACAAATCTGGACTGACACAATGCAAACTCTAAACAAAGAAACAAGAAGACAATAAGGAACTATTAAAATAACTACTGAAATGAAGTAGATTGCACACCAATGCAGCCGTTGTTTGGCGCAAAGATGATCTTCATGAAAAAGAAATAAGGCATTGTACAGACGTAGCAGACATCAACATAACTCCAACTGTAGTTACACATTACACACGTACTCCAAATAACAGTAGCCATTACAACATACGTAACATAAATAGACATCAGACAGCACAGGATGAAGATAACAGCACACGTGGTCACGTGATGTCGTGAGAGCACAGTTTATCGGTTCTTAGGAGTCCAGCAGGCAGTAGAATCCAAGAAATAAGAGAAAATTTTGTAAGGAAAAGGTTATGACGAGACAACACGATACAAAAGCACACTGAAGCAGATAAAAGGAGGAGCAGTGAGAAAAACCGTCCTCCTTGTCCGAGAGTCAGAGCATGACTAAACTAGGTCTAAACCAGACCTTAACCAGGACTAAACTAGGTCTAAACCAGACCTTAACCAGGACTAAACTAGGTCTAAACCAGACCTTAACCAGGACTAAACTAGGCCTAAACCAGACCTTTGCCTGGACTAAACTAGGCCTGAACCAGACCTTAACCAGGACTAAACTAGGTCTAAACCAGACCTTAACCAGGACTAAACTAGGCCTAAACCAGACCTTAACCAGGACTAAACTAGGCCTAAACCAGATCTTAACCAGGACTAAACTAAGCCTAAACCAGACCTTGCCTGGACTAAACTAGCTAAACCAGACCTTAACCAGGACTAAACTAGGCCTAAACCAGACCTTAACCAGGACTAAACTAGGTCTAAACCAGACCTTAACCAGGACTAAACTAGGCCTAAACCAGACCTTAACCAGGACTAAACTAGGTCTAAACCAGACCTTAACCTGGACTAAACTAGGCCTAAACCAGACCTTAACCTGGACTAAACTAGGCCTAAACCAGACCTTAACCTGGACTAAACTAGGCCTAAACCAGACCTTAACCAGGACTAAACTAGGCCTAAACCAGACCTTAACCAGGACTAAACTAGGTCTAAACCAGACCTTAACCAGGACTAAACTAGACCTAAACCAGACCTTTGCCTGGACTAAACTAGGCCTAAACCAGACCTTAACCAGGACTAAACTAGGTCTAAACCAGACCTTAACCAGGACTAAACTAGGCCTAAACCAGATCTTAACCAGGACTAAACTAGGTCTAAACCAGACCTTAACCAGGACTAAACTAGGCCTAAACCAGATCTTAACCAGGACTAAACTAGGCCTAAACCAGACCTTAACCAGGACTAAACTAGATCTAAACCAGACCTTAACCAGGACTAAACTAGGCCTAAACCAGATCTTAACCAGGACTAAACTAGACCTAAACCAGACCTTTGCCTGGACTAAACTAGGCCTAAACCAGACCTTAACCTGGACTAAACTAGGCCTAAACCAGACCTTAACCAGGACTAAACTAGGCCTAAACCTGACCTTAACCAGGACTAAACTAGGCCTAAACCTGACCTTAACCAGGACTAAACTAGGCCTAAATCAGACAGTGGCCAGTTAGTCGCAAGGTTAACACTTAGAGACAGACAGTGATAGACAACCATTCTCTCTCACATTCATGCACTAGGAACCCCTGCCCTTTCTGGGTCCAGAGAGATGCAGCTCCAGTGACGCTTCTGAGACTGAAAACCCAGGGCTAACCCTTAAACCAACTTCAGACGGGGCCATGGACTGAACCAGGACTAACCCAGCCCTTCTGTATTATTTTGTGTTGTTGCTGTATTTGGGCACGGCGCAGGTGCAGGCCACGGCCACGCGCTGCATTCCCTTCTGGAGGTAGAACTTCTTTGGATCTTTTTTACAAGGGACCTTTTTGAGGATCAGCAGGTTTGTGTAGACCGGGACCGAGTTGTAGTTGTGGTCGACGGTCTGGTCCAGTATACAGCCCTCGCACAGACAGCGGGCTTCAGGGATCTCCCGAGGGAAGCGTGTCTCGCTCTGGTTCATTCTGTCACAACAACAATAAAACAAGGCATTAATCTGACGCAGTTGCACAAAGCAGGCGGAACAAACCCAGAGTTACAGAGTACGTTTTAGTAAAAGCCCCCCAAAAAAACTTGAAAAGAACAAGACCATCGAGGCCAGGGGTCGTGAACTCAATTTGCTTTAGGGCCAGCTTGTTCCTTTACGGTGCTGCAGAGTCCATACTTTTAAAATATATAAATAAATAAAACTTTATAAATTATTTGAGTAATACTGAGATCAACTAAATTGTAAAATTTTAGAACCTTACATTTTACAAACAATGGGTTCGATGGATTTCTATTAAAAAAATCTTTTTCACACTCTTTTTTGTAAAATAAATATAAGCTGTAAGTATGTTTTAAATGCCGACCCCCAAATTTCTACACAGTACGTTAAATATGGCACAGTCATGGATTTGTTTAGAGTAGTGCAGATTTATTTAAAAGGTGTTTCTCTGAGTCTGTTTCTTTTGAGTTTCTGAAGCAGTTTTTTATGATTTATTGCATCAAACACCTTTTTTAAGTCAATAAAATTACTTTTTTTATTATCTATTTCTGTGGCTATTGTTTCTGTTAATTCCTTGATGGCCATTGCTGTGAGTGCTTTGTCCTAAACACATAGTGACTGTTGTTTCAAATGTTTTGTTTTCTAATACATTTATCCAATCTTGTAACAAACACCTTCAATATTTTATAAAAACTCTGAAATGAGACTGGCCTGTAGTTTGAATTTTCATAAAGAGGCACTACTAAGTTAATGTTTTTTGTAAAACGCCTGTTGTTAGTGAGAGATACAGATGTAGGTGAAAGGTTCAAAGACCCATTCAGTTATAGTTTTTACAAGTATCATGTCTAGATCGTCAGTTAATTATTTTCACAGTTTTTTTTTTGTTTTTTTTAAAATAATTTTCTATATTTTATCTTTTTCTGGAAAAACGCTCTTCAACTGTTGATTTTTGTATTTTGGGTTGTGTCTTTTACTTTTGAGTTCATGTCCAACAAACTGGGACCAACATTTGCAAAATATTTACAAAATTCATTTACAATTTTCTTCTTGTTATAAATCTGAACATGCTCCTTTACAAAATAGTTTAATGTAGTTTTATCTTTGTTATTTTTAATCACACAGTTTATTTTGCCTCATGTCATTAGGCCCGAGCCGGTGATGGCCGGGAGGGCCTATTGTTTTTGCTCGGATTTTTTTATTTTTTTTTTTTTTTTTTTTTATCTTTATTGTGACCAAATGATCCTAAATTTGACCCAGTGAACATGCACAAAAAGTCATTATATTGGTCCCAGACTTCAAGCTCGGCAAAAATGGTATGTATTTGAAGGCCGAAAAAAAATACGAAAAATGACTCAGTGGCGACCCTACAAAATCAAAATACATTGGGCCTATGGAAAGTGAAAGTAACTTTTTCCAACGTAGAAAAATGAAACTTGGTATATCCATAGGACACCTCAGGGCAAACAGAAAAGTCAATGACAGTCACACCCTAAACTTAACAGGAAGTCCGCCATGTGGGGTGAAAGCAGCGGCCACTAAAATCGCACCTTGCGCAGAAAGATGCAAATCATTGTGTTTTAATCTAAATGGCCCCAAATTTGGTGAGTATCATCTAGACACGTGTGCCAACCAAAGTTGTGACTTTGTTGTTGATATCTTATCGGGTATGGGTGTGGCAAGCCTGTAACGAGGTGGCCATTTTTGTGAAAATAAAGCGTCTCTTAACTCTCAAACGCCTTCTCGGATCGAGTTGGACCCAAAAAGCCGTTTGTGCACATTCATGACCTGAACACAAAAATATGTAAATAAAAGGGTTATCTTTAGAAATGGCTCTCCAGCGCCCCTACAAACTTATAATGGACCCAAGAATTTAGTTTGTCATAGAGACATAAAATTTTGTACACACATCTCTTATGTCATGACGAGCATAAAAGCCAATGACAACCACCCCCTATCTATAAATGTGTTGCCATAGCAACGTCCCAAAAAATGTGAAAAGTCAATGGGAAGTGAAATTTTTAGTTTGTTGTAGGCAAATAAAACTTGGTACACACATCCACCATGGGCTTATGAACAAAAAGCCAATGGGGACCACACCCTATCACACACAGGAAGGCGGCCATTTTGAATTGAAAATGTGAACCGACTTAAATACACCTCTTTTTTAAAAGTACACAGAAAAAGCTGCTTCATTCCACAGACACCAAACTTGGGCAAAATGAGCTAAACACATGTATGTAAATGAGACAAGTGTTTTTCTAGACTTTTTGCTCGAGTTATATTTTTTTATTATAATTCGGTATATATTTTTTATTATAATTTTTCTGTAAAATGATCCTCAATTTAACCCAGTAAACGAACAACTAAAAGTCATTTTTATTGGTCCCAGACTTCAAGCCCCGAAAAATTGATGTATTTGAAGTCCCGAAAAAAAATATGAAAAATGACTCAGTGGCGACCCTAGAAAAGTCAAAATACATTGGTTCTATGGAAAATGAAAGTAAATTTTTCCAATGTAGAAATACAAAACTTGGTACATCCATAGGACACCTTAGGGCAAACAGAAAAGTTTATTACAGCCATACCGTAAACTCAACAGAAAATCTATGTTGGGTGGAATGCGTGACCACCTAAATCGCACCCCTTGTGTCTAAAGGCTTTTCATCTAAACAGCTCCAAATTTGGTGAGTATCATCTAGACACGTGTGCAAAAAAAAGTTATCAATTTGTTTTTTGATACATTTGTGGCTGTGGTCGTAATGAGTCTGTGAAGAGGCAACTATTGGGAAATAAATGCCATTTCCCAATTGCCAGGATCCTTCCTTTAGAGGAGGCCCCTCCAGAGCCAAGGCTAGAGTCTTAGAAAACTCCTCAGAATCCTTTTACCGTGAAGTTTACGCTTTAAAGCACGAAATGCACTCCTCCGAGTGCATGTGTCCCCGCGGTCTCAAGAGAGGCGAGGGCCTTTATCGCCGCTTGCGGCTTTAATTTTTGTATTGTTCCTGTTTTTATTTAGCTTTACATTTATAATCCATAAGAAAAGGTTAAAGCACAAGCACCTGGACTCAGTTTCTTCAGATTCAGATTCATGTTGTCTACTACAACAACAGTGTTCGAAAAACTAAATCCTACTTTAACCTTTTCTTTAAATTGACCTGGATGACTGAGAACCTTCACAGATTTATAATCCATAATAATTTATTTTTTCAGCTTATTTTCTTTTTGTTTGTATAAATAAGATAGTATTTATAATTATAAGAGTTTTAAAGATGTTTGCCTTTGTTTGAAAGTCACTGTCAGTCAGGAAACCCAGTGAGAGAGAATGTGTGGTATGCGCGCTCTCAGCTGAACCACACAGAGTCCGACACATGAATGTTTCATGCTTTTTAATTATAACAATAACAAATCCCTGTTCGTAGCCTCTGAACTACAAAGAACCAGTTCATAAAAACTAAATATGATCTGTTAATCTAAGCAAAACAAATATGAATCCATAATTTCAGTCAAAGAATATTATAACATTTATCACGTAATGAAGTGAAAGGTCATTATTGTTTAAAGACGTGATTCTTCGGTACATTTATAATACCTTGATCAGGAAACAGGAAACAAAAGGTTTGATCAGATAAGTCTTTAAAGTTTAGTTGGAGAGATTTGTCTCATAATCCATCAGATGCCAAAGTAAAATAAACCCTTCGTTCTCGACTGCTCACATATAATTATAATAATAATATAATAATATTAATAATCTCTGCACACTCTGGAACAGTATAAAGGACTATATCATTTCCCTGGAGACCTGACCTGACAGCAGTAGCCTCTGAGTCCTGGTTCAGTCTCAGTGACACCTGAAGGACTCATGCGTCACGTGTCTCTAAAGTCTCTAACTCCCCTGACAGACCTCAGTGTATTTGTGTATATCTCACAGTGAACGGTGCACGAGCCACTCACCTGTACGTCCACGGAGAGAGCGCTCGGCTCTCGAGATGCCACTCGTGCGTGCGCTTGGCCACCTGTTCGCAGGTGAGCCCACTCTGCAGCTCGGGGAGCTGGGTGTAGTTGGTGAGCTTCTTCAGGTACCGCCTCTCGAACCTTTCCGTGCGCACATTTATCTGCTTCTCGTTCATGCAGCGCGCCATTGTCACCGCCAGACACGCGCTCAGCCCAAACACCTGAAACACACACGCGCCAAAGAGTCTCATCGCGCACGCGCTTTTAAGTCAAAGAGATACTGGCCTCTGTCTACGCTTCATGTTTATATTGATCACACGCGCCACAGCACACCCCCTTACGCTGTCAGTGTCACAGATTCACGCCCCTTACGTCATTCACATATGACGTTCCTCAGTCCGTGTGGAGCAGCCCTCAGTCACATGACTCAGCAGCAAAAGCATCTGGACTTATAGTTTGTCTCTAAGCTGGGGTTCTGTTAGTCAGAAGAGGGAACACTGAAACACTCACTGGGCCTCCCTAAACAGAGGAGACCTCCATTAGCACCTGTCCGTCAATATTTACAAGACAAGACATTTATTTTTTTATTTTTTACGACCAGTGTGTGTGTGTACCTACAGCTACAGTCAGTGTGAGTGTGTACCTACAGCTACAGCCAGTGTGAGTGTGTACCTACAGCTACAGCCAGTGTGAGTGTGTACCTACAGTTACAGCCAGTGTGAGTGTGTACCTACAGCTACAGCCACTACAATATTTTGAAACCATGCTGACACAAATAAAGTGAGCAATAGTATGACTCACAAAGCTTAAGGACTCAGTAAGTCCACAAACTAAATTCAACTAAAACCACTTTGACCTTTTGTGAAGTGAAAACACATTTGCTGACTAAGAACCTAAACATAATTCTTTATAATTGTTAATCATAATGTGTTTGTGTTTGAGGCTGCAGCCCTGGCTCAGAGTCCCCACGTTCAGCTGCTGTCTCATCTCTATTCTTGTTATAGTATGTAATACATTAGTAATCTTTTGGCAGGGTTATGCGTAACTTACACAACAATCAATACAAATAATACAAGGTGTATTTTGGAGTCGCAAGCCAGTGTATGTGCCAGTCCCAAGCCCGGATAAATGGAGAGAGTAGCGTCAGGACAACTTTAACTAAATGAATATCCAATAATCTAATAAATTATAATAATGTTTGACTCTGAAGCCGCTGGAAGCAGTTCTTCTATTAAAATGTAATCTAGATAAGAACACACATTTTTATTTATATTAGATTTAGATTATATGCATTTGCACCTGATGTAAGATCACATTTAGGACAAACACTGTCCTTTATCAAACACCTGGAGCTCAGGTCAGACAGTTTTATCAATCCCACCACAAACAACAAACAGACACAAAGAACGTGTGCCTGAGAGCTTAGTGGAGAAACAATGATCAGTAGAATAATTATATTAAAATGATAAAGTCTTAAAAATGCTATTAAAAAAGATCAATGAAAACTCTATATTTTGAATAAATTGGTAAAACATAGCGACGTCCTGAAGGCAACAAAGAGAATTCACATTTCAGAACATGTCCAGGAGAAGCACGGTTTTTATTTCACTTTCTGGAGAATCTGTTCCAGAAGGATTATAGAAGAGTGTCAGGTGTAAAGAGTAAAAGTGACTGAATGGTGGTGAATTTGTTGTCCATGTTTTACAACCGCTGCAGCGTTCATGTTCTTCTTTTTCTTTCACACAAACACACACAGCTGTCCGAAAAAATCAAAGGATCACAAAATCTTTCAGTGAGTCCGGCAGTGTTTTTATCCGATAGACAACAGACGGTCTATCTGACTTTAGGATAAATACAGGGTCTGCTTCGTTAAACATTTGTACATTAATCACAAAAACTAACAATATTCAGTTTCTGTGAACCTGAGGTGAGTTTAAATATTCTTTTATCCAGAACTGTAATGACTGGTGCAGTGTTTGTGGTGTGAGCAGCTGAATGAACTCTTCTAAAAGCTGCTGTGGTGGTGTACTACCTTCACTGTCCAGTAGAGGAGGCTGTGTGATGTCAGAGCTGAAGCCCCGCCCCCTGTTGCTACTACTATAAAAGAACACAGCCTGAATTTAGAGGAGAGAGATGAGGCAATCCCAGAGCAAAGAATTTAAGGCTTTTCACTTCACCCTCTCACCTTTTTTGAACTTTTCATTTACTTTTTATTTTTCATTTACCTTTCTTGTTTGACTCTCTCTCTCTCTCTCTAAAAAAAAGGAAAGTTGTTGGTTTTAATTTGGACCCATAGCTCTAAACTCCTAAAAAGTAAAGATTAAATAAAGGTTATATTTTTATAGTGCAAACCCCAATAATCTCCTTGTTACAATGATGGAGTCTTCACTTTTCAGTCATAAAGAAAACCTTTTAAAACATCTGTACATCTAAGCCACATTTCCAGTGGAGCCGTACAGTCCAGGCCCTAGTGTCAAAAGCACGTGCTAAGTTTGTTTGAGAATCGTACCTTGACATGGTAACTTCCTGCTTTATTTTTATTCATTTATCAGACGCTTTTATCCAAAGCAACTTACATTAAGGTTCCATTCACCAGTGTTACAGCTGGAACACCGCAAGGTGGGTTAAGTGTCTTGCCCAAGGACACAACGACAGTATGAACTGTGGGGAGAGCGGGAATCAAACCACCTACCTTCCGGTTGAAAGACAACCCGCTCTACCACTGAGCCACTGCTTCTTCCTCAGAGTCATGTGTTGTTGCTGTGAGGTGTCTTTACAGAAGAAAAAGAACCACAGCATAATTTCTCAAAGACACATGGATTTGTCTTGGTGGGATCTCTCACATTGTTGGTTAAGTTTCTTTTCTATTTAAGTAGTTTTCTGTCTCACAAATCCCTGTCTGCATGCCTGTCTGTTTTTTTTCTGACTGTGTGATCCCCGCCTCGTCCTTAAGTGTTGCACATGTGTTTCATCAGCCTCTCCTGAAGATCACAACAAAATTAGGCCACAACACAACAGAAATGCTCCAGACCACTAGGGGGCAGTTGCTCTGCTGCAGAAACAAAGGTTAGAGGACTAAACATGCCGGTCTAAGAAGACAATGATTGAAATAAAAACATTACAGCTGTTGGTGGGCACTCAAAAAAAAGTTACATATATTTAGATCAATCCCATCATTTTATGTGGCGTCCTGAGGAAAGATAGCTGTTTCAATATCAACACTGCCCCCTAGTGGTCTGGAGCATTTCCATTGTGTTGTGGAGGTTGTAAAAAGATGGATGTAATCCGCCCATTGGTCCCCTATTCAACGATAATGTCATTACGGCAATAAAAACAGACATATTAATCAAAAATCCCCCCCCCAGAGACCGGGGCCATCTTTTGTACCAGGCTGTAAACATGATTTTTACACCTGTAAAGTCACCATTGGGTTTCTCCTTATATTTCCGCTTTTGGAGCCTGCCCTCTGGTGGACGGCTGTATATATCGCTGTATTTTGCTGTAAATCGCCGTATGGCGGTGCCCTAACACGAGGACCATTCAAGAGGTTCCATGAGAGAGGCTTGGTTGTGGATAATGCTATTGTGTTGTGCACTACTGGGCCACCGTAGGCCGCTGGTGAAACGGTGGAAGAATAAAAAAATAAAGGGGGTGATGTGCTTTTCTCTGCGGTTCCTCAGAGTTGTGTTTAATGAAATGCTAATGTAGAAGCATAAACAACACTTCTGAATAAAACCCAAACAAACAGCTCACCTTGGATTTCAGTTAGAGCACATGTTAATGTGGCTATTGTGTTTACACAATGACAACAGAGTTAAAAACTGAACTATGCAATTTATGAGACAAACATACAAAAGAAAACTGGTGAATTGTGGGTAGGAAAAGTCCACAGAGGATCCAAAGATGCATCCTTTTTTTTTTTTGTGTGTGTTTTTACAATTATTGGGGTCTTTATTTGACGGACAGACAGAAAACAGAGTGAGAGAGACTGGAATGACCTGAGCTGTACTGAACTTGAGCATGAAGTAAGCGATACTTAAAACATCTGGGGTTTCTTTGGGCTTTCTCAACGTGAGCTCATCCAAATCACATCAGTCCAAAGGAATGTAAAGGAATGTGAACTACAATTCCCATGATGCACTACAGGATGCTCTCTTTTAGCACTATGACGTATTTGTTGAGGTCTGATTTTATCATTGCCTTAATGGCAGGAGTAGAGCTGTGGTTATTTTTGGCTGTTCTAAAAATAGCACTGAGGTTCTGTCATTCAAATACCTGAAGGTTTGCATCATCGCATTGCATCATTTAGAGCGGCTCATGTCTTTGAGCTGAGGACATGAGACGGAAGAGATAAGTCTGGAAAAGACTGAGATAAGATTAAAAGCAGGACTATGAACCTCGTCTTCAGCAGCCGCAGCTCTTTGTCAGGGTTGAGTTATTAAATTACTTCCTCATTAGAGTATTAGTTAACGCTGTGTTTTTTCTGTGGAGCTGTGGGGGCTTCTTGTGAAACTGGTCGAGTCTAAACAACCAGTCAGAGAGGTATTAGAGAGTTAACACAAAGTGACGAAGAGACATGAACACTCCAGACCACATATGTGATATGTGGTCTGGAGTTGTCATGTTGGAAAATGCAAGGTCTTCCCTGAAAGAGACGACGTCTGGATAGGAGCATATGTTGTTCTAGATTGATTTATCTGTGAATAAGTTTACGTGTACATGTCACTAAGTGAACAGGACAGAGTGTCCCTGAACAGTAGATGTAGTGCAAAGTCATGTCTTTGTCTTGTTTGGATTAGCCCGGAGCCAACAGGAGACACAGCTAAAGACATTAAGTCAAGCATGTGAACTAGAGCAGGAGTGAGAACAAAAGATGTATAATAAAAAATAACTATGACAACCACTTTGTAATGAAAAAGAAAAACTTTCTGTTTCTGTGGATACAACACAACCCTTTTTTGGGGTAAACGCCTGTGTTTTCACAGTAACACAAGATATCAGACGTTTCTTCACCCTCCCTTTTCTTTGCTCTCTCTCTTGAGCTAGAAAAGATGGACTTTCTGCTTTACTGTCGTTTGGAGACCCTTTACATTAAACAAACCTTTTAATGTTACAATAAATGCTTTGTTAGAAATGTCAGTGAAAGAAACATTGCACTGAACTGAGTTAAAGGTTGTGTGGCTGTGTTAAAGGTTTACGATTAGGGCCGGGACTCTATTAAAAAAATGTATCTAATTAATTAGAGGCTTTGTAATTAATTCATCGAAATTAATCGCATTTTAATTGCATATAAATATTTGACCTGAGAACAGTGAGAAGTAATTTTTCACATGGATTTTTAGTATACCATTGAATAATGACTGAATACATAAGCTTAATCAACAAAATATTGTTTATTTATTTCAGTCCAGCAGACCAGTGCAATGTTTGCCATTAACATCGGTGTAGTTACCCTGGTCCTGATCATCTGGTGGAGTGTGGGTTGGGTGTGGGTCCTTGTAACTTTACTCGGAGTCGGGCTAACGTCCCGCTAACTCCTGTGTGTTTTGTGTTGAGGTGATATTTGAGGCTCGATGTGCTGCGGTGATACGCAAAGTCCTTGTTGCATAGCTTGAACACAATTAATCTTAATTAACGGGTTAAAGTCCCAGCCCTATTTATGATACTTAATAATGAAAACTGTTTGACCTTCTGTCAAGTCTGTGGATACAAATATAGTCCACATTTTGGTTTTATTGATTTTATGGAAAACAAAATGTTGGTAAACTATACATTTAACTAGGAACTACAAACCCGATTCCAAATACGTTGGGACACTGTACAAATTGTGAATAAAAACAGAATGCAATGATTTGGAAGTTTTTCAATATTTTATTCAGAATACATACATTTATTCAGATTTTTATTTACCTTTGATACTTCTAGAGCCCAATTTTGTCTGAGCTGTAGAGGCTGTAAACTGTAATGTAATGTAAATGTTTTAATCTGGTGAGTGAAAACCAATGACTGTATAAATATGGACAACTTCCGTCCATTGGTCCCCTATTCACCAATATTGTCATTACGACAGGGCAATAAAATGGTTACTTCCGGGCTTTTCGGCTTTTACTACATTGTAAAACAATAATTTTTAGATAGCAGCATAAACGGACGTATTAATACCCCCTCAGAGTTGTCACGTAGTAAAAACTTAGCTCTAGAGACCGGAGCCATCTTTTATACTTGTAAAGTTGCCATTAGGCTTCTCCTTATATTTCTGCTTTTGGAGCCTGCCCTCTGGTGGACGGAGGCTGTATGGCGGCGCCCTTACTCGAGGATCTTTTAAGGGGTTCCGTGAAAGAGGCTTGGTAAAAACATATCAGGGTTGTTTAAAACAGTTAAAACAATCTTGGATGGTTCCTCGATGATTGTTGAGGTGTTTATTTGAGAAACTTGGGGTTAATAAGAAATAAGTAAATAAAAGATAATTATTAACATTTAAGAGCATTTTCAAGTTACTCATTGTTTTTTACTCACCATTTCATGTTTTTATTATTAGGCCCGAGCCGGTGATGACCGGGAGGGCCTATTGTTTTTGCTCAGATTTTTTTTTTTTTTTTTTTATTGTCGACTTATGATCCTAAATTTGACCCAGTGAACATGCACAAAAAGTCTTTTTTATTGGTCCCAGACTTCAAGCTCGGCGAAAAATTTATGTAACGAGGTGGCCATTTTTGTGAGGGTGGGGTGTCATGTCATGTGGGGTGAAACGCGCGGCCACTAAAATCGCACCCCTTGCGCAAAAAGATGCAAATCATTGTGTTTTAATCTAAATGGCCCCAAATTTGGTGAGTATCATCTAGACACATGTGCCAACCAAAGTTGTGACTTTGTTGTTGATATCTTATCGGGTATGGGTGTGGCAAGCCTGTAACGAGGTGGCCATTTTTGTGAAAATAAAACGTCTCTTAACTCTCAAACGCCTTCTCGGATCGAGTTGGACCCAAAAAGGCGTTTGTGCACATTCATGACCTGAACACAAAAATATGTAAATAAAAGGGTTATCTTTAGAAATGGCTCTCCAGCGCCCCCTACAAACTTATAATGGGACCCAAGATTTTAGTTTGTCGTAGGCAAATGAAACTTGGTACACACATCCAGCATGGGCTTATGAACAAAAAGCCAATGGGGACCACACCCTAATCACACACGGGAAGGCGGCCATTTTGAATTGAAAATTTGATCCGACTTAGAATACACCTCTTTTTAAAAACAACAAAAAATAGCTGCTTCATTCCACAGACACCAAACTTGGGCAAAATGAGCTAAACACATGTATGTAAAATAGACAAGTGTTTTTCTAGACTTTTGCTCGAGTTATATTTCTTTATTATAATTCGGTATATATTTTTTATTAGGCCGGAGCGGTGATGATTTATTGGTCCCAGCCTTCAAGCCCGGCGAAAGATTTATGTATTTGAAGTCCCGAAAAAAATAAGAAAAATGACTCAGTGGCGACCCTAGAAAAGTCAAAATACATTGGGCCTATGGAAAGTGAAAGTAACTTTTTTCCAGTGTAGAAAAATGAAACTTGGTACATCCATAGGACATCTCAGGGCAAACAGAAAAGTCAATGACAGTCACACCTAAACTTAACAGGAAGTCCGCCATGTAGGGTGAAACGCATGGCCACTAAAATCGCACCCCTTGCGCAAAAGATGCAAATCATTGTGTTTTAATCTAAATGGCCCCAAATTTGGTGAGTATCATCTAGACACGTGTGACAACCAAAGTTGTAACTTTGTTGTTGATATCTTATCGGGTATGGGTGTGGCAAGCCTGTAACGAGGTGGCCATTTTTGTGAAAATAAAGCGTCTCTTAACTCTCAAAGCGCCTTCTCGGATCGAGTTGGACCCAAAAATGACCTGAACACAAAGATATGTAAATAAAAGGGTTATCTTTAGAAATGGCCCTCCAGCGCCCCCTACAAACTTATAATGGGACCCAAGAATTTAGTTTGTCATAGAGACATAAAATTTGGTACACACATCTCTTATGTCATGACGAGCATAAAAGCCAATGACAACCACCCCTATCTATAAATATGTTGCCATAGCGTCCCAAATATGTGGAAAAAGTCAATGGGAAGTGAAATTTTTAGTTTGTCGTAGGCAAATGAAACTTGGTACACACATCCAGCATGGGCTTATGAACAAAAAAGCCAAAAGTGACCACACCTTATCACACACGGGAAGGCAGCCATTTTAAATTGAAGATGTGAACCGACTTAGAATACACCTCTCTTTTAAAAAACAACAGAAAATAGCTGCTTCATTCCACAGACACCAAACTTGGGCAAAATGAGCTAAACACATGTGTGTAAAATAGACAGGCGTTTTTCTTGTCGTTTTTGCTCGAGTTATATTTTTTTTATTATAATTTGGTATATTTTTTTTTATTATCATTTTTCTGAAAAATGATTTTCAATTTGACCCAGTAAACGTGCAACTAAAAGTCATTTTTATTGGTCCCAGACTTCAAGCCCGGCAAAAATTTATGTATTTGAAGTCCCCGAAAAAAAAAATATGAAAAATGACTCAGTGGCGACCCCTACAAAAGTCAAAAAACATTGGGCCTATGGAAAGTGAAAGTAAATTTTTCCAATGTAGAAATACAAAACTTGGTACATCCATAGGACACCTCAGGGCAAACAGAAAAGTTTATTACAGCCATACCGTAAACTCAACAGAAAATCTACTATGTTGGGTGGAATGCGTGACCACCTAAATTGCACCCCTTGTGTCTAAAGGCTTTTTATCTAAACAGCTCCAAATTTGGTGAGTATCTTCTAGACACGTGCCAAAAAAGTTATCAGTTTGTTTTTTAATACATTTGTGGCTGTGGTCGTAATGAGTCTGTGAAGAGGCAACCTTTGGGAAATAAATGCCATTTCCCAATTGCCAGGATCCTTCCTTTAGAGGAGGCCCCTCCAGAGCCAAGGCTAGAGTCTTAGAAAACTCCTCAGAATCCTTTGGAACTTGTAACCTTGGGTGTCCACATCAATGAGGACCTCACTTGGACACCTCACATCACGCAGCTGGTCAAGAAGGCTCAACAGCGGCTGTATTTTCTGAGGAGGCTGAGGAAGTTTGGCATGTCGCCCAAGATCCTCAGCAACTTCTACAGCTGCACCATTGAGAGTGTCCTGACCAGCTGCATCACTGTGTGGTACGGCAGCACTTCTGCCATGGACCGCAAACGCCTGCAGAGAGTGGTGAAGACTGCGCAGAAGATCACCAGGACTCCACTGCCCTCTCTGCAGAGCATCTACCACCGAGTCCACAGAAGAGCTGCTTCCATCCTCAAAGACCCCTCCCACCCCAACATGGTCTGTTCACACTTCTACCCTCAGGACGGAGGTACAGAAGTGTGAAATGCAGGACTTCAGAATGAAGAACTCATTCTTTCCCTCTGCCATAAGACTCCTAAACAGCAGATAGGAGTCTACATTCACAATCACAACATTACATGAACAATTGCTTACCTACTGCACTACCTCACTTTATCACTTTATCACTTTACTACTTTACTCTTTGCCCTGTTATATTTTTTATATTTTTTATATTATTTTTTATTTTTATTTTTATCTTTATATATTTGCTGCTCTTTATATTTGCTGCTCTTTTATTACTTATACTTATCTTATTTTTATTTTTAACTTACTTGTGTGACTTATTGTGTGACATTTTACTGTGGACGGCAAAGTAAGAATTTAATTGTACAGGGAAACATGCTTTCTGTCTGTACACATGACAATAAACACTTTGAATCTTGAATCTTGAACCTTGTACTTTTAGACAAGTTATATTTACATTTTGCCTTTTTAAACAGGGGGGTGCAGCGATTCCTGAGTCATCTCAAATCTCCAGCCAGTACTTTGTTTTTCTCGCCTTAGCCCAAGCATAATCTATTATTTTCAAAGGTTCAGACAGCTCCCAGGAAAACCAGGGATTGTGGAGACCTTTAACTCTAAATTACAAGGTGGTGTAGCAGGCCCCAGCAGTAGCACAGGCCCGGTTATTTGACATTACCGTGAAGTTTACGCTTTAAAGCACGAAATGCAATCCTCCGAGTGCATGTGTCCCCGCGGTCTCAAGGGAGGCGAGGGCCTTTATTGCCGCTTGCGGCTTTAATTATTATTATAATTATTATTATTTTTTTTTGTTGTTGTGAAAAGTGAGAAGTAAATTTTGCTATGAACAAACAAAATCTGTGCGTATGAACAGTACAGTGCACCTATTATACTTCAATACAATATTGGAAAATAAATCCTTTAGCATTTTCTTATTTACACAATAATTACTATTAATGGTTGCTATTTTGGAAACATGGATAAATAAGAAGAAACAAGTTATTTAAATTTTACACTTGATTTTTAAGTTAATGTTTAACATTAAGTGGGGTGCATTGTTTATGTGGACAACAGGAACTAAGCAATTTAAAATCTGTTTGAATATGTTACAGTTGAGATTAAGGCTATGTCCACACGAAGCCAGTGCATCCCCTATCCGATCTTGAGACGGCGTCGTCTCAGGAAATATCTACGTACAAACGAAACCACTGAGACCGGCTGAAAACGATGTAGTATATATTCCAGACCAGTATGGGGCGCTGTAATTCTGCCACAGATATACACTATACACAGAGAAGAAGACTTTGAGCATGCGCAGTAATTGGTGCCCTCGTGTTTGTTGTTTGCTCTTCAATATACGGACTGAGTTCTGAGTGCTTTGGACATGCGGAAATTCTCTCTCCATTCATTTTCTCCTGGTTGCTCTCCTGGTTCTCTTTCGCGGTGGATCTAAGAGCATGTGGCGTATGGTGTTGTCCATTATCGCTTGTTGCTCACCACAACTGCATAGAAGCAATAGATTTTGCTGTAATAAAGCTAGTAGGCTTAGTAGCTTCTGCAGCACGAACTCAATCATGTAGTCCGCCATTATTGTTGTTGCTGTTACGTGCGGAGGCCGACCGACGTGATCGCGATGACATCATCGTTTTTCACAGAATATACGGATTGGCTGTACACACGACATCGCAAGGGTGAAGGTTTCAGATTTATCCACTTTAGAACCAGGGTTCAAATAATAGCGGATTCAGTCTCCCAAAACGCCGGATCTGTGTGGACGAAACGCCAATACGATACAAAATGTATATGGATACAGTGATTCGCGTCTCCGTGTGGACAGCCCCTAATATTGGAAAAATACAAAAACTTTATGGTTTCTTGTATTAATAGAGCACTATTGATTTTATGAACAGTCTTTCCTGATAAACGACAATCACAAGGATGATGGTGTTTTGGGGGAAAGCGATGTGGACAGAGCAGAACTTGGAGGCTGTGAGGCACATTGACCGGTTACTGCAGTGAGTCCGGCTCATGGAGAAAAAAAAAAACGTAAAGTAAAAGAAAATGTAAAAATATTTCTTTCCCTATGTGAATGGACGATTTAAAAAGGCAATATGGAAGACATTGTCAATTTAAAGACTTTCAAAAAGCGTGTGAACCAAAAGATCATGCAAAACTATTTATGATTTACATAAAGAATTTGTTTGTATCAACTAAGTTAACATTTATCATATTTGCGGATGATACCACTTACAGTCACAGTTAAAGACCTACAACTAATGGTAACTGAGATTACAACAGAGATGAACAAAATTAAGGAATTGTTCAACAGTAATAAGTTCTCATAAAAAATAACTAAAAAGAAGGATGCTTTTTGGAGAAAGTAGAAAAGATGAATGCATAGAGATACTAATTGATGAACTAACAAATCCAAAGATGAGCATAAATCGTTCTTGTAAACAATTATTCATAAATCAAAGTTTTTTTTTATTGTTTATTATTGATGGTTATCCCATGTCTCAAAAAGGGGAAGATTTAAACTGTAATAAAATAATGAGTCAGGTGATGCCTGGTTAGCTTAATGCTATAACAACAATGGTTTGATACAGATAAAAGATGAGTTAAAACTAAATAATAGTGACATGACTTTTCTGGAGAAGCAGTATTTAGTCTGATTTAACCAAACCTTTCAGAATAAATAAATAAAATAAAATTTCCAGCAGTGGTCCAGCAGACCATCTCTGTGGAAACAGGTTATGTATCTGCTGGCCCATTTTTTATGTTTTGATCGTTTAATGGCTTTTATGTTTTGATAGGATAAGGACCTTCGAGGCACCTTTCTGACTTTACCATGTTTCATGGGATAATAATTTTATTTGTTTGTTCTTTATTTGGATGGAAGCCAACTACAACAAGTATACCAGTTCAGAAAAGGAGTTTTGACAATTAATATAGCCACCACCAGTAAGAGCTAATATGAACATAGTTCTTTGAACTTATATCATCTTGGTTTACACCTGTGAAGGTTAGTAAACCTGTGAGCAGGGCTAGTGACGGGGGTCACATGACTTCCTGTGACATCACTCTGAACTTGACAAACGTAGAGATCAGAGACAGGTGCAGTGCAAAGCAGAAATCTGGAGGTTTTTGTGAAAGTCAGACCATTAGACCAGCGTTGCCTGCTGACCGGAAACATGCGTCCTTAAAAGATCCTCGTTTTATTTGTGTTCACATACAATGTGACGGAGAACATCGTGAGTGGAAACTCACACTTTAGGAGCCAAACAGCAGCTCCCTCAGGTTCATTTGAGAGCCCCATTTACATCGACGACAGAGGTGTCCTTCGAAGGTGTCCTTAATGAATATAAGGCTAGAAATCAGAGCGATAATACCCACGTTGCCTCCAGTGTCCGTAGTGCTGGTGTATGAATGTGGTGGTCGGAGAAGGCTGTGAGCGCCATTTGTGGAAAGGAAGCACGATGTAAAGTGCTTTGAGTGCCTGAGAAGGGTGCAAAAAAGCGCAATATAAATGCATGCCATACATTATATGCTCTCACTCCATATGCTTATCCACATACACTTATTACTTAATGTCTTTAGCTGTATCTCCTGTTGGCTCCAGGCTAATCCAAACAAGACAAAGACATCACTTTGCACTACATCTAGGTTTACTAATCTACTGTTCAGGGACACTTAGAGGCATATACATGTAAACTTATTCACATCTATGACGTCATGTCAGCTCAATACACGTCCATCCACGGCCCTGGAGCTGAGAGGGACATAATGTACATCTATAAAAGCTTCATGTGTTGTAAACATGTTAAACAAATCACCTTGTGCATGTGTCTGATTTGTTTCATTCTTTCAAGAATTAAACCGGTCTTCCATTTCTAAATTTACCATATACGGTCTCTGTCGTCTCGTTTATGATCCGTACCTAAGAATTATTTTAAGACAAAGAGTAACACAAAAATGGACTAAACTCGTGTGAAACAAACAGCAGCAGAGTCTGAAAAAACAGCACGAAGTAAAGACCAACAACAAACAGAGTCTACTGTTTTAATGTTAACCTGACTCAGAACTGTTCCACAGACCATCTGGAGGCTCCTGTTGAAAGCATTTGGAAAAGGGCAGGTACTTTAAATGAATACTTGGAGGTTTTATCCAATCAGAGCTGTTGTCAGTGTTAATGTTGGTGACGCCTGCACCTTGTTTTTGGTCCCTGATTAGTCAGTGGCTGTGTTTCTACCTGGAACTTATGGGCTGTTCCATAAAATGAGCTAAACCAAAAAGACTGGCTTCTTTGTTGTCATTAATGTTCCATAAAACAGGCTCATTCCGAGTCAGACTCCATCACTGTGGAGACCTCTGCAGGGGGCTGAGTCTGGTCTGGAGCAGCTTTTAGGCCAAACCTAAACCAATTTATTTTTCATTGTAGTGTTGAATACTATCAGGCTTTGGAACTGGCTTTGAAGGTCAATTACTGCCATCTTTTGACCAAAATGTGTAAAAATGTATTGAAATGAAATACAAACTGTTTGACTTTGATCTAGTTTCTAAGACTTACTTGTCGCAGAACTCATCAGCCACTTACTGCTTTGTTGGGAACCACCTTACCTCTTAGAACAAACAGCTACATTTTAAAAGCAGTGTAGGCAAGGTAACACTGCTGCTGTTGGGCCCTAAACTGTAGAAGTAGAGGGAAATAAAATGAACTGCTTTGCGTTCTGTGTCCCAGTGGTTTATCCTTGTTGATAATTAAACTCTATATTTTAAGTTGACGCACGTCCTCCCGTCCTCCAATTTTTTAATGTGTCTCAAACCCAACCACATTCCCCTGATTCCGGGCTCCCTCCTTTCACAGGAAACAGCCTGACGCCAGCGTTGGCAGAGGTAGGAGCCGCTATTGTTTGGCTTTAGCAAAAGACGGATAGTCTTTATAAAAACAATGGTTTTCCTCTTTTGATTGTAATAAAGTCAACAAACATTTGAGGAGAAAATGAAAGCATGACAGAATCTCTGTTGATCCCATTAAACCCTCCTCACCATGTGTTTCTTTAATTTTATTTGTGTATAACTTTGTGTTGTTAATGCAAATGGAAAAAAGTAGTCCAGGTTGTGTATTTTTCGGTGAATATTTTTTTTTTTTATGATCTTCTTTTCCTTCAAATCTTAGAAATGTACTTTTGCCATTTTTTGTGTCTGAGGGACTCCTCACCCCTCCTAACCCCTAAGGGTTAATTCAACATGTTCCCACAATTACAAAATATTTTTATGGAG